>JAHSUH010003564.1:0-44476 GCA_025388415.1 Cynanchum wilfordii
AAGGAATGGATATAATGAAAGAACAAAGAAGTAGAAATTATGGTTCGTTCATCAATGTGGTGAGAAATGGTCAAGTATGAAATTGGTGAAATTATTAGAATTGAAGAGGTAATAAAAGTGAAAATTAGACTCAAACAAAAGCAATTCTGATTTTTATTTTTTCTTTTTTTTATTATTATTTTTGGACTTAGAAAACTTACTGCCTGAACTTCATTTCTGTGCGCGATGCTATAGCATTGTGTTGTAGCTTTACTACAATATCAATTCGAGAATGCTATAAAATTTGTAATCCCCCCTTCCTAAAATTCTTGACTCAGGCTAGAAAAACTCTGTCACAACAACAAACATATCTTTCCATGTTTTGCCGCCCTGCCTCATAAGTCAAACCATCAATTCATTAATCAAAGCCCCAATTTATTAAAGACAAACAGAAAATTTATCAAACTCTAAGAAAAAGAAAACAAAAAAATATGAAATGAAAAAAACATGCTGCTCTAAAAAATAATGAACATTAAAGTATAGCGGTAAAACTTCCCTTTTTGTATCAATAACAGGCGTGTGAGAAGATCTACTTTAACGCTCCCATTGTCCCTCCCAAATAAATTTTCAAATAGTTAGCATTAACAAAACAAGTCACACACCGTTGTTGCTCTCATAAAAGCAGTGACACCAGCAAAGAAAACTTGTCTGACGATGAATCGTCAGGACAAATGTAAGCTTGAGCTTGCCCAGGAAGCCATCTAAGTGCAGATTAAAACGACAACACTTTTTGACCCCAAGCCCCCAGAAACTGTTTCATCGTGTGTTAGCTCAGCCATCTCTTAGTCCTTTCTTTCCCAAATTGCTGACTAATAAAGCAACCTCGATTATTAGTTAGATTTCAAGCTGAAAACTTCCCTTAGATCCCCTGCACTATTCAAATCAAGTATTCAAGTGCTTTAATGCCCAATATGCTCTATGCTCAAGTTCAAGAAGATGACATGCTTTTACAAACACCAATCTGCCTTAAGGAGACAGTCCATACTTGGTGGTTTGAATGCGGTCGATAAGCCAACGATACATCTTCCACAACCTTTTTGACCAGTCCTTCGACTTGGATTTAACAACTTTCTCAAGAATACCCTTTATCTCCCTATTAAGATAATTCAACCCAGGCCATTAGTTGAGGATGATAAGGTAGGGCTATCTTATGCTTGAAATTGTACTTGGCTAACCGACTTCCGAAGCCGTTTTATTCACGAAATGAGTTCCTTCATCACTTATGAGAGCTCTTGGTGTTCCAGCCGAGTAAAAATATGCCTATGCAAGAATTTCAGCACTACTTTGGAATCATGCCCAGGATCTATGACTAAAACCCATTTTAAGAGCATGGTCTACAAGCACCTTCAAAATCTGGACTTGAAAGGGAGGAAAAGGTCCCATGAAATCTATTCCCTTTTTGTCAAGCGATTCTACTTCAGGATATTGGTGTGGCATCTCGTTTCTCCTTGAAATATTACCTACCCTTTGACAACGATCACACTTTGCCACATACTCATGAGAGTCTTCAATTACAGTAGGCCAATAAAACCTGGATTGAATAGCACGCTTTGCGGTTCGGTACCACCAAAGTGTCCACCATAGGAAGCGTTGTGACATTGAAACAAAATTTCAGCCACTTCGTTCTATGCAATGCACCTTCTTATCATTTAGTTCGACCGGTTACTACGAACGATAAGGCTCCTCCCAAAAGAACTTCTTCCTCTTTGCTTACTGTTTATTAGGGAGGAAGAACACATTACCGAAAAATTAGCGAAATCAACAAACCAAGAAGTGGCTTAGAGTTGTACATTTAATACTTGCTCATCGGGGAATGTCTCTTTAATGGGGACAAGAGAAACATAATTTTGGTGATGCTCCATTCTCGATAAGTGATCTGCGACTTGATTTTCAGCTCCTTTTCGGTCTTTAATTTCAACGTCAAACTCTTGGAGAAGAGTACCCATCTAATAAGTCTTGGTTTTGAATCCATCTTTGCAATTAAATATTTGATGGCTGAATGATGCGTGTATACAATCACCTTTGTACCTGTATCGATAAGAATGAAATTTGTCAAAGCAAATACAACGGGATAACTCAAACTCTTTTCAATTCGTGTGTAATTTAATTGGAGCTCTGTTAAAAATACGACTAGCATAATAAATAGAATATAGAATGAAGATTTTGTTTCTCCTCTCTGTCCCAACGGACTCCCTCAAACGAGAATCACTTGCACCACATGAGCTCAAATGGTAGACTCAATTTGGCGCAATGATGATTGGGGCTGAAACTAGCTTTTCCTTCAACTCTTCAAATGCATTTGAACACACTTCATCAAATTTGAAAGGCGTGTCTTTCTCAAGTAAATTGCACAAAGGTTTAGATATTTTGGAAAAATCTTTAATAAACCTTCTATAGAATCCAGCATGTCCAAGGAAGCTTCTAATATGCTTCCTTGTAGTAGGAGGAGGAAGTTTTTCAATAACTTCAATTTTTGCTCTATCGACTTCTAGTCCGTGTTTTGAAACTTTATGGCCTAAGACAATGCCTTCCTTGACCATAAAATGACACTTTTCCCAATTTAAAACAAGATTAGTCTCCTCGCGTCTTTGTAACACTTTAGCCGAATTCCAGGACATTCATCATAGGAATCACCAAAAGCCGAAAAATCGTCCATGAACACCTCTAAAAAATTTTCCACCATATCGAGAAAAAATTGCCATCATACAACGCTGAAATGTTGTAGGAGCATTGCACAAACCAAAGGGAATCCTACGGAAAGAAAAGGTTCCATAAGGACAAGTGAAAGTGGTCATGTCTTGATCCTCTGGTGCAACAACAATCCGATTGTACCACTGAATACCCATCGAGAAAATAGTAGTACTCCCTTCCTGCGAGTCTATCAAGCATTTGATCAACAAAAGGGAGTGGAAAATGATCTTTTCGAGTGGCATTGTTCAATTTTCCGTAGTCCATGCATATTCTCCATCCAGTAGCTGTTCGAGTAGGGATTAACTCGTTATTTTCATTCTTTACCCTTTGTGATCCCACCTTTCTTTGGAACACATTGCCTTTGGACTAACCCCCCAAGAACTATCCGAAATTGGATATATAATCCCATAATCCAGCCACTTTATTATTTGTTCTTTCACAACTTCCTTCATAATAGGGTTCGATCTTCTTCGTCCCTCGATGGAGTTTTTACTATCTTCTTCCAATAAAATCTTATGCATGCAAAAAGAAGGACTTATACCCTTATATCTGCAATTGTCCATCCAATAGCCTTCTTGAATTTCTTCAAAACTTCAATGAGTTGACTTTCCTGTTCATCACTTAAGTTAGAAGAAACAATCACATGTAATGTTGAATTTGAACCCAAGTAGACACATTTCAAATGAGAAGGAAGAGTTTTTAAATCAAGCTTAGGTGGCTCTTCAATGGATGGTTTTGGAACCTTAAATTCCCTTGATGATAATTCCAGCGCGATTCAAATCTCTACCAGAGTTCCTTTTTACTTGAATCGCTTCTATCAATGCTATATTTTCAGGTTTTGACCCCGACATCACAATCGGTTTCCTGCGGTAACTCTTCCAAAGATTCCTGAACACTCTGTTGCTTAATTTCCTCAGCTGCTGAAGCTTCCACCATTGAGATCTCAAAACGTTCTTCAGCTTCATCTGGAAATTTCATTGCTCCGAACACATTAAAAGTCACTTCATCATCATTTACTCTCATAGTAAGTTCTCCCTTCTACACATCGATTAATGTTCTTCCCGTAGCCAAGAACGGACGCTCCAAAATGATAGGAACTTCCCTGTCGGCCTCATAATCCAGCACTATAAAATCTATTGGAAAAATAAACTTGTCCACCTTGACTAACACGTCTTCAATTTTTCCATCGGGATGGGCAAGAGATCCGTCGCAAGTTGCAAAGTAACGGTTGTCGGACGAACTTCACCGATTCCAAGTTTCCCGAAAATAGATAAAGGCATTAGGTTAATACTTGCTCCAAGATCACACAAAGCCATACCAAAGTAAGAATCACCAATGGAACATGGAATGTTAAAACTTCCTGGATCCTTCATTTTTGGAGGTAATTTGTTTTGCAAGAAAAAGCGCACTCCTTTGTAAGTGCTCTGTCTCATACTCCACTGGTGTGTGTTTTGAGTGAGTAAAATATAGTATCATATAAAGCAAATAATCTCACAAAACAATGTCACAAAATCAAACACAACTAAGGCAGAGTACCTATCGCATGTAGATAGTAACACGGGAGTACCACGATTTTAAATTTATAAATATCGTATCCACGGGAACGTTGGTGGCCGGTGGTTAGTTTCTACCAATTATGACAAACTTTAAGGTTCGGGGAATTAGTCCTAGGTGTCCATTCAATTCCTGTATGTTTGTCCAAAGAATAATAAAAACAAGAATGGAAAATAATTGGCTAAGATCTCTAATGAAGTACATATGATTAATTAAGGTGAACAATGTTCGAAAGTTCAATGTGCAAATGGATCTAAGGCAATTATGAATTCGAATCGTCTTACTACCGTACCCGAGTTATCTAATGTGATTACCTCAATATGGGTCGTTGCAAGTAATCCTAAACCTTTGTAGATTAATTATTAAGTCGTGAATTTAATAAGTTAATCTTAAGATTTGCATTGATTACTAACTCGAGATTATTTGGCTACCTAACCTCATTATGGTCGATGCAAGTTATTACACCTAATCCGGCAATTCATTAATTCTCCTATGGTCGGGTCTCCTTAACAAACTATCAATTTAATTAACTATTGTAGTATCATGCATCAACCTAAGTTTCATAGCATAAACTCAATACGTGAATCAAATCGAAAGCGTAAAACAATAAGCGATTCATAATGAATATTAAAGCGTATCCTTCGGGAAATGTATAAATCATTAATCAATCAATCTAAATAAAGAGAATCTTAGGACACAAAATCATAACATATAAAAGAAAAGTAATATAAGAGCGAAAAGAAAAGGAAAGAGAAAGTTGTCGTGTTCCTCTCTCTTTGCTTCCCACGGACTGGCTTAATCCTCCAGACCTCACCGAGACTCATACTCCGGATCCTTATCCCGCTCTGCAGATCTTCAGCTACCACTCCCCTCAACTAAACTATAGAGTATCCCTTATGATCGAGACTCAACCCTACACTCGAGAAGAAAGAAAAATGAAAACCGAAAACTAGACTGGAGTTTATCACGAAATTTCTATTGGCTAGAAACACGGAAATGCTCCTGTTCCGAGTGATTCTGGTGTGTCTCAACAACTGGGGGAGTGCATCTATATATAGGAGTGAAATAGAGGTGAAAAGAGGTAAATTTCCATGTGGGACATTGAAAAACGTCGGTCTGCCTTCAACACGCCCGTGTCGCGTGTCTCCAACACGCCCCAAGACCGTGTTGAGCTTCTTCAACACGCCCCAAGCCCGTGTTGAGCTTCTTCAACACGCCCATGTTGAGAAAAAATTGCAATTTAGTCCCTAATTTCTTCATTTCTTCAATTTTGGTCCCTGAAACTTCTGAAATCGAAAACAGAGAAAATTTGCGTAATTTCCATTTAATTAATTCCAATTAACTCCATAATTAACTCGAATTGAACACAATTAATGTATAAAAATACGATATAAAATTGAGTTATCACTCCCCCAATCTTCTTTTCTTAGTCAAGATGTCCTTCATGAATTTCACATAGTTGGGCATTTGTTCCAAGGCTTCAACTAAAGGAATGTTGGTATGCAACTACTTCATTACATCCAAGAACTTTTTGAATTGAGCATCCTGATTTTTCTTCTTCAAACCTTTGAGGATAAGGCATTTTCAGAATTTCATAACTTACTGGAATCTGATGCTGTGGTGATGTTGCGGGTAATGCTTTGTAGCATCGGTAATTCCAGTAGCTATTTTTCCTCCAGATTTCAGTTCCTGTTTTGCAGAATTTTCAGCTTCCGTATTAGAACGAAGCTTTGCTTTCTTTTCTGATTTTTCTGCAGTTTCCTCTAAATCTTTCCCACTTCGTAATGTAACTGCTTTGCAATGTTCCTTCCCTTCTCTTCTCGGAATTTCTGTGCACTAGGAAGGGTGCCTTGCGGTCGACTCCTTGATTCATTCGCGAGTTGCCCCATTTGATTTTCCAGATTTCTTATTGAAGAAGACAACACTTGCATTGTTGTATCAGCTCTAGCCATAAATTCTTTCATCATGTTTTCAAATGAGTTTGAAGAATTAATCTGTAGAGGTCTTTGTTCTTTGTACGGGTTGGGAAAATCCAGGGGGATTGTTGGCTGGTCGCATAGGCATACTTGGTCCACTTGTGGTACCTGGATTCCTCCATGAAAAATTAGGATGATGCCTCCAACCAGGATTATAAGTGTTTGAATTCATACCCCATCTGTTCCGATTTCCGAAATAACAAACTGAACTTGGGTTATGTGGACAATTATCAAAAGCATGTCCTTCATTGCAGTAAACACAAGAAATCCCTTCCACTGAACTTATATTCAAATAATTTGATTGTTGTCTCTCTTGTTTTTCCATTTGCATGTTCATCTTATTTAGCATATTAGACATGGACGAAACTTGAGCTTGCAATGAAGAAATGGTATCCAAACCAAAATCCCTGCTTTCCTACCAGTAGGTTATTTGCTACATTCTCAATAATTTCAAAAACTTCATTATAGGATTTAGATAACAAAGCACCACCAGCTGATGCATCCACAACCACACGGGTATGAGCAGTCAATCCGTTGTAGAAAGTTTCCATTTGAATCCAGTAAGGAATGCCATGATTAGGACACTTCCTAAGCAAGTCTTTGAATCTTTCCCAAGCTTCATACATTGACTCCTCATCAAGCTGTTGAAAAGAAGTAATCTCATTTCTTGATGTGTATTTGAGTTATATATAATATTAATATAAATAATCGAATAAATAATACTAAAAATAATAAGAATCTTCAAGATTAAAATAGGTTTGTCACTAATAAAATAACTCAATTAGGCAGAACACCTATCGAAATAGTTTAGTAAATATAGTAGTATTGATTTTTAAATTTATAAAAATCGTTTTTCCCTAGGACTTCTATTAAATTCTAGTGTGGAAAATATAATCAAACTAATTATGAATATGATTTGTGAATAAGGATCATTCAACAAGTAAATCAACCAATATCAAGAATGATAGGATTAATTTCTAAATCTAGAAAGCAAATTAAAGAACAATGTAAGGAATAAAGCAAGTAAAAAGGTTGGGAGGAATTCTTAGTAAAATATAGGTGAGATAAGAGGATACAAAATACCAAGTATAGGATAATCTTGGATCTAGTATCATAGCTCCACCAAATTCAAGTCTAAAGTAGAATCTCTTCCATACGGATCGTGGCAAGAAATTCCTAGATTAAGAACACTTGAATGTTGACAAGATCAAATCTCCCATCAATCATCCTAGTCCGGTCCATCAAAAGGAAACTAATCACATCAACTTGGCACTAATTGTTGTCCTAGTCCCGGCCTAACAATTAGTGTTAATCCGGAACTACAATCTCAAATCAAAGCTTGTACTAAAGATAAAATTCAGATCTAAAGTCATCAATGAAATTGCAATTCGAATTAATAAAACCACAATAATTCAATCCAAGAACATCACAATATCTCAAGTAATTTGTAAAATAAAACCAACCAAATCTACCTATAAGAAATGTAGAAATGAGAATTCCTAAGGTTGGTTAACTAATTACAAAGAATAACAAGGAATAATAGAAGAAAAGGGGAAAGTGAAACATAGACATTAAACCTTCTTCCTCTTCAACTCCTTCTCTTGATTCTTCTTTGCTTCTTCAACTTGGATCTACAATTTGTGTAGCCCGGATACCCTAGAATATATTCAGTAGATCTCCTTACGAATTGAGGCAAACCTACCTAATTAATCTCAAGATACTCAATACTACAACAAGTAGAGAGTAATCTCTAAGAAAATTGGAAAATCAAAGCATAGATCTCTCTCTAAGTTCTACCAAACCTCTACAATTACTTAGCTATTCAGCCTAATCCAAACTTAATCCAACCTCAAATAATGGTAAAAATCCCAATATTTATAGATAACCAAAACAGGGGTAAAATAGTAATTTTACACAAAATTCTCTAAAATCTCGGAACAGAGCACCAACACGGGCTCGGTGACGGGTTTATCACCGAGCGCGTGTTCTTCTGGTCGTGTTCCTTCTTCTGTATGGGCGTGTTCATTCACCGAGCGCGTGTTCAATAGCTTGGCAGGGCATGTTCAGCCTTCTTGCTGGGCGTGTTCTTGGTCCGAGCGCGTGTTGCTTTGGACTGGATTTGTATTTCTTTCCAGAAATTGCATATTTAGTCCCTAAACTTCGCTCTTTTGATCAATTGACTCCACAAACTTCATGAAAATAGAAATATCACAATTAAGTACACAATTAACAAATTCATCTCAATTTACTCTATTAAACCTCAAGAATTATGCACAATTACCCTTCAAAAATATTATCAAATTTAGCGTTATCATAATACCCCACAACTTAACCTTTGCTTGTCCTCAAGCAAATCAAAGATGGAATTTGAATCAAACAAACATTTAATAGAAAAGTGCATAAATGTTTTCTCAAAGAATTTCAAACTAACTAGTTTACCTTTCAAAGATCTTATAAACAAAGTGTTTAAAGAATGATTCACTTCTATGCCTCATCAAGTGTTTTCATGTTTAAATCAAGAAATACAAAATTGAATAAATCATTTTCAACTTAAATACGAAAAAGCGATCATAAAATCATCCCGAGTGAAGTGTGTGCTCTATCTCAATTAGTGATCCAAATAGCAAATTTCCTTTCAAAGCAAATTACTCAAATAGTGGTTCGATCGATCGAAAACTTCAACAACGAGACATAATCACAATCAAATCTCAAGAAACAAGCCACTTATTAAAAAGTAAATTTTTATTCAGTTTATTCTCTTTTATTCAAGGTTTTTATTGTTTGCTTAACAATATCAACTTTAACTACCCTTGTAACGAGTTCCACTCCTATGACTCCCGGATCCCGAGGACCTTAGGGCACCGGGCATTCAATTCCCATAAGAAGTAGTGCTCAAGTAGCAAAGGATACATGCAAAACAACCTTTTATTCAACAATTTATTCAACGAAAATGATAAAAAATGTGGCAAGTCTCTCAAAGAATTTTCAAGTGAAAACGCAAGTTATTTCCATTCCCAAAAGACTTAATACTATTCAAATAAACTGTCCAAAAGTAGTCCACTAATCGGAACAACCAACCAAAATAGTTGTGTAAAACGATTTTCAGGAATTTCCTATAATCATGCTCGTATTAAGTATCAAAAAAATGAACTAAATCAAATCTCGAGACTTTCAACAATCAACAATCGATATCTATCATCGGCTAAGCAAATCAAATTCCAACAAAAAGTTCACAAAATAATCTTTTCAAGTAAACTAATCATTTTGAAAAATTTGAAAAATTAAGCAATTTTTTGAAAATATTTGCAAATTGAGATAAAACGAGCATACACACCTACCCCACAACTTGAAAATTGCACTGTACGCAGTGTAAAAGCAAATACCCCACAACTTATTTGAAAAATAAATAAGTGCGAGAAAACGATAAATACAAAACGGGAATAAGTGCGAAAAACTAGAAAAATAAAAACAAGAAAATTTTATTTAAAACGGGAAAGTATACTATGAACAAAAAAGATAATCATATAAATCCAAATAAATCAAATAGTACAAAAACCAAGTAAAAACAAATAAAATCAACTAAAAAGCAAATAAATAAAACAAATAAACCCTATCCGGAACATCCGGGACCAAGAAAGCGATATAGACAATAATTGAACGCCAAAAACCAAGTATGACTCGATAAAAGCGAGAAAAGGAAAGGGAAGAAAGGCAAATCTTGTTTCCGAGCAAGCATGCTTGGAACTTATTTTGTTCCTTTCTTAGGAGCTTCTTCCTTCTTCAATAACTTTTATAAGGCTCGCTTTGTCCTCCCTAACAACATCATCATTCGATGCATTGAACGTAATTTTGTTTGGCGGTGTTGTTAGAGAGTAGTCATTTTTCTCGTTCCGAAAATTGCCTGGACAAATGTCCCACTTGTATTTCCAGGTTTTGTAGCGAAGCCTATTTATTCTTGTTTTACGTTCAACAAACAAACAAGAAAGATAGAATAGAACAAAACAAAGAAAGAAAGAAATTACAAAATTAAAAAAAAAGTCCTACTACAAACGATCTAGTAAAGAAATTAAGAGAACAAGAAAAATAAGAGAAATAAATCACAATACCTACAAAACAAGAAAAGAGAGATTAGTAAGGATAAAAAGAAATAAAATATAAGATTATTAAATAATGCTAATCAAAAATAAGGAAAAGAAAATGAATTAAATTAATTGAATGAAAGAAAGAAGAAAAAGAATGAAAGAATGATAAAGAAGAATGGAATGAAATGTATAAAATAGAAAGAAGTTTTGAAAGAATGAAAATGGAGAGAGAAATAAAAGGATTTAATGAGCATGCAAGATTAAATAGAAAAGGAAAAGAAATGGATAAGAAATGGAATGCAAAAGGAATCTGAACGAAAATTTGAAGAAATAAAATTGAGAAGGAAAATTTGCATGCTCTCGGGTAGTGCAAAAACAGGGGAGAGAGGCAGGGGATTAAAATTTCAGTTCTGAAATTAGTACAAAACAGAACAATTACAGAGTTGTACATAGTAAGGCTATTGGAATTTTCTGCAAAACAGAGGAAATAGCAGCCCACTAGAATTTATACACAAAAAACATAACACATGTACACTAGAATTAAAATGCACAAAGGAAAATGGCATGCAAAAAGTTATGTACTATACGAGATTGAAATTAAAATGTATTCTAAACACTAAAGCTACTGCCATGGAACTTTTAGAAAACTAAATGAAAACTAAACTATCAAGGAAGACAAACTAATGCATCTACAAACAATTCATGCAAAACCATGCAAAAGAAAGTATAATACAGCCAAGCACTAACCTACTGGAAAATGTAGTACAAACAGAAAAAAAAAAAAAAAATCATGCAATTGCTACTGTAAAGTAATTGTAAATCAAAAGGAAAATATATACATACCTACTGAACTTGCACTAAATTGGAAATGAAGCAAATACTGCATGCATTATTCAAACATGGAAGGTTTACAAACGAAATTTCCAACTATAACAAATTTAAAATTAGCCATGTGACACATGCAAACTTCCTAATATATCCATGTAAATGAAATCTATATAAAAGCCAACACTTCAAGAATACTAACTAAGTATCTAGATTATTAAGTATATAAACTCACCATGCAAAAACACGCAAATGTATATTACAATAAAACCATGCAAAGACATGCAAAATGCTATATAATAAAATCATTCTAACTACTACCAAACAATCTACCTAATGAACTAAAACAGAATGAAGTGAATTGATTACAAATACATACTTCTACTACTAGCGTGAAAAGTAAAGTAAATGCAATTCATAAATTCTGTTATACGCAAGAATCTATATGCTACTACCATGAAAATTTTAGCAAGCTACCTATAGTATATGCAAATTAAAATTTCAAAGCATAAATAAAAAAAAATTCATACAATATATATGTACAGTATACTGCCTAATTCAATTCCATGCATATGATAAATATACAAGCTAACTACAACTCATGCAAAAACAGAACAAAACACACAAAAACTATTGGATTTAATATTCAGCAGCAGTGAGGCAAACAAAATGCTACTGGACTGCCCGAAATTTTTTTTCCAAAACAGTATACAAAAAGTAACTAATTAAGCTACTGGAAAATTGAAGTGCAAACAAAATCATCATGAATTTTAAATAAAGAACAAACTAGAAAAAGATTTTGAAATGCATTATGCATACAATATCTATATCTATACACTGAACATTAGATATAGTAAAGAAATAAGACATACATCTAATGCATCTATATGTATTAAATGCTATGCAAAATCAAAAAGAACAAAGAATAAGAACTACCTACTGTAAACTACAAGTTGCAAAATATACATACATAAATATACTATGCAAACCATAAAAACCATGCATATGAAAAGAAAATATACACTTTATCTATATTTCATGCAAGAGTAAAGCAAAACATGCAAATTGATGTGTATTTGAGTTATAAATAATATTAATATAAATAATCGAATAAATAATACTAAAAATAATAAGAATCTTCAAGAATAAAATAGGTTTGTCATTAATAAAATAACTCAATTAGGCAGAGCACCTATCGAAATAGTTTAGTAAATATAGTAGTATTCAGATTTTAAATTTATAAAAATCGTTTTTCCCTAGGACTTCTATTAAATTCTAGTGTGAAAAATATAATCAAACTAATTATGAATATGATTTGTGAATAAGGATCATTCAACAAGTAAACCAACCAATATCAAGAATGATAAGATTGAAGTCTGTATCCTAGAAAGCAAATTAAAGAACAATGTAAGGAATAAAGCAAGTAAAAAGGTTGGGAGGAATTCTTAGTAAAATATAGGTGAGATAAGAGGATACAAAATACCAAGTATAGGATAATCTTGGATCTAGTATCATAGCTCCACCAAAATCAAGTCTAAAGTAGAATCTCTTCCATACGGATCGTGGCAAGAAATTCCTAGATTAAGAACACTTGAATGTTGACAAGATCAAATCTCCCATCAATCATCCTGGTTCCGGTCCATCAATAGGAAACTAATCACATCAACTTGGCACTAATCGTATATCCTGGTTCCGCCTAACAATTAGTGTTAATCCGAAACCACAATCTCAAATCAAAGCTTGTACTAAAGATAAAATTCAGATCTAAAGTCATCAATGAAATTGCAATTCGAATTAATAAAACCACAATAATTCAATCCAAGAACATCACAATATCTCAAGTAATTTGTAAAATAAAACCAACCAAATCTACCTATAAGAAATGTAGAAATGAGAATTCCTAAGGTTGGTTAACTAATTACAAAGAATAACAAGGAATAATAGAAGAAAAGGGGAAAGTGAAACATAGGCATTAAACCTTCTTCCTCTTCAACTCCTTCTCTTGATTCTTCTTTGCTTCTTCAATTTGGACCTTCAATTTGTGTAGCCCAAATACCCTAGAATGTATTAAGTAGATTTCCTTACGGATCGAGGCAAACCTACCAAATTAATCCCAAGATACTCAATACTACAACAAGTAGAGAGTAATCTCTAAGAAAATTGGAAAATCAAAGTATAGATCTCTCTCTAAGTTCTACCAAACCTTTACAATTACTTAGCTATTCAGCCTAATTCAAACTTAATCCAACCTTGATCCAACCTTAAATAATGGTAAAAATCCCAATATTTATAGATAACCAAAACAGGGGTAAAATTGTAATTTTACAAAACAGAATCTGGAAATTTGGCTCAACACGGGCTTGTTGCACCCGTGTTGTGCCCGTGTTGGCTATGCGCGACACGGCTGTCGCGCCCGTGTTTCGACCGTGCTGCCTCCCGTGTTGGTGATACGCGACACGGGCGTGTTGAACCCGTGTTGGAAGCCGTGTTCATGGCTGAGCCCGTGTTTCCGGGCGTGTTCATCCTTCTTGTTGGTCGTGTTCTTGGTCGAGCACGTGTTTGCTGACTGGATTTGTATTTCTTTCCAGAAATTGCATATTTAGTCCCCGAACTTTGCTCTTTTGATCAATTAGCTCCACAAACTTCCCGAAAACAGAATTATCACAATTAAGTACACAATTAACATATTTATCTCAATTTATTCTATTAAACCTCAACAATTATGCACAATTACCCTTCAAAAATATTATCAAATTTAGCGTTATCACAAATCAACCAAAGCTACTGGAGTAATAATCTAAAATTTAGAATTGAAATGGAATAAAATTACTGGAATGAAATGTTGGTCACTAAAAACAGCATTTCTTAGAATTAATTTCTAAGAATGTTTTCTACTCAACAAAAAGCTATACTATATTTTTACTTAAAGAATTCAAAGAATACTAAATAAAATCCTAAAGATTCAAGTCTAAAAATAACATAAGTGACCATTTATTGAAAAACCTATTCATGTAAAATCTAACAACAAATGCAAGGAAAGGAATCTAAATGCAAAACCATACCTAAATTCATATCAAGCACATATTAAGGCTAACAAATAAAAGATAGAAAATATGAAAACTTCTAACATCAATACCTAACAAAAGTAAGTATCTAGATAATAGTCTTCATGAATTGAAGATATTATTAGAATACTAACTAAACTAGAAAGCTCTTGAGGAAAATAAAGGAATGAAGATGAAATGAAATGAAAATGCAAAACTAACTAAGAAATGTAAGACAACTAATGAAAATGCAAAACAAGTAAATGACAAGTAATGAGACTAAGATTAAGAAGAGAAGTAAACTAAACTACTCTAACATAATACCTAAAAATCAAGATAATATCTATTACAACTATCAAAATTCAGGAAATGAAAGCATGAAAATACATCTAAGAACATGAAATAGAAATCAATCAAAGAGAAAATCAAGTTAGAAGACTAGTTAGATCTTATACTAACCATACCTAAGAACTAGTTAGAACAAGTTTGAAAGATTAGAACAAACTAAGTCAAGTTAGAAAGTAGGAGAAAAAATTAGATCTAAAATTCTAAGCTAAAGATCAAACTAAGATGTTAAACCAAGGATCTAAGTTATTCTAAAGGATAAAGATCTAAAGAATGAAAAGCTAACCTAATCTAAAGCACTAAACTAACTAAGCTATCTAATCTAAATCAACTAAAGTTAACCTAAATCCAAAATATCTAGGCTATATCTAACCAAAATCTCTAAGTAAAAGCTTACCTAAGAGATCTAAACTAACCAAAACACTAACTAAACCTAAAAATCATGATACTAAATCATCTAACCTAAGATCTAAATCCAAAAATCTATAATCTAAGCAAAAGAAATTCTAAGAAAAACAAATCAATATGAAAGCAAGAGATACAAAATACAAGTAACATAAGAAAACTACTAAAGTAAGAATAAGAAAAATCAAAGAATCAAAATTAAACTACTCAACTAAAAATAAGAAACAAATGAAATTGAAACATCTAAACTAAATGAAATAATATTGATCAAACAAATATCCAAGATCTATCGAATAGATCAAAGATATTTTAAGAATTAGACATGAAAAATAAAAGTTACTTGAGAATGATATCATAAAACAAATCATATCAAAATTAATTCGTTATAAATTTCACACCGTTGATGAAAATTTTTCCCAAATAGTATTTTTCACACTTAGAGGAAAAATATCACGAAAAATAATAGGCTTCCCCGGCAACGGCGCCAAAAATCTGATGTGTATTTGAGTTATATATAATATTAATATAAATAATCGAATAAATAATACTAAAAATAATAAGAATCTTCAAGATTAAAATAGGTTTGTCACTAATAAAATAACTCAATTAGGCAGAACACCTATCGAAATAGTTTAGTAAATTTAGTAGTATTCGGATTTTAAATTTATAAAAATCGTTTTTCCCTAGGACTTCTATTAAATTCTAGTGTGGAAAATATAATCAAACTAATTATGAATATGATTTGTGAATAAGGATCATTCAACAAGTAAATCAACCAATATCAAGAATGATAGGATTGATTTCTAAATCTAGAAAGCAAATTAAAGAACAAAGTAAGGAATAAAGCAAGTAAAAAGGTTGGGAGGAATTCTTAGTAAAATATAGGTGAGATAAGAGGATACAAAATACCAAGAATAGGATAATCTTGGATCTAGTATCATAGCTCCACCAAATTCAAGTCTAAAGTAGAATCTCTTCCATACGGATCGTGGCAAGAAATTCCTAGATTAAGAACACTTGAATGTTGACAAGATCAAATCTCCCATCAATCATCCTAGTCCGGTCCATCAAAAGGAAACTAATCACATCAACTTGGCACTAATTGTTGTCCTAGTCCCGGCCTAACAATTAGTGTTAATCTCAAATCAAAGCTTGTACTAAAGATAAAATTCAGATCTAAAGTCATCAATGAAATTGCAATTCGAATTAATAAAACCACAATCATTCAATCCAAGAACATCACAATATCTCAAGTAATTTGTAAAATAAAACCAACCAAATCTACCTATAAGAAATGTAGAATGAGAATTCCTATGGTTGGTTAACTAATTACAAAGAATAACAAGGAATAATAGAAGAAAAGGGGAAAGTGAAACATAGACATTAAACCTTCTTCCTCTTCAACTCCTTCTCTTGATTCTTCTTTGCTTCTTCAACTTGGATCTTCAATTTGTGTAACCCAAATACCCTAGAATATATTCAGTAGATCACCTTACGGATTGAGGCAAACCTACCTAATTAATCCCAAGATACTCAATACTACAACAAGTAGAGAGTAATCTCTAAGAAAATTGGAAAATCATAGCATAGATCTCTCTCTAGGTTCTACCAAACCTCTACAATTACTTAGCTATTCAGCCTAATCCAAACTTAATCCAACCTCAAATAATGGTAAAAATCCCAATATTTATAGATAACCAAAATAGGGGTAAAATAGTAATTTTACACAAAATTCTCTAAAATCTCGGACAGAGCACCAACACGGGCTCACGGTGTTATACGCAACACGGGCTCGGTGACAGGTTTATTACTGAGCGCGTGTTCTTCTGGCCATGTTCCTTCTTCTGTATGGGCGTGTTCATTCACCGAGCGCGTGTTCAATAGCTTGGCAGGGCATGTTCAACCTTCTTGTTGGGCGTGTTCTTGGTCCGAGCGCGTGTTGCTGGACTGGATTTGTATTTCTTTCTAGAAATTGCATATTTAGTCCCTAAACTTCGCTCTTTTGATCAATTGACTCCACAAACTTCCCGAAAACAAAAATATCACAATTAAGTACACAATTAACAAATTCATCTCAATTTACTCTATTAAACCTCAACAATTATGCACAATTACCCTTCAAAAACATTATCAAATTTAGCGTTATCATTTCTCAATCTTGCATTCTTCGTGGGAGGAAAATATTTTGCTAGAAACTTCTCTGTTAACTGCTGCCACGTAGTTATTGAGTCTACAGCTAAGGAGTTAAGCCATTCCCTTGCCTTGTCTAGTAGAGAAAAAGGAAACATCGTAGTGCATCCGAAGAAACTCCAGGAAGCTTGAAACAATTACTGATTTCCACGATGTATTTTAGGTGCAGATACGGATTTTTCGATGGCGAGCCACCGAATTGTCCCAGATCGCGCGCATTTGGAACATCAAGGGCTTCAACTCAAACCTGCGGAGCTTGAATTTCTGGTGGCCTTATTCCAAAAGTCAGTTCTTCAAAAACCAGAGCAGCATGTTGTCTGATTGCTTGGTTCCTGTCATCGGCCACAACTACAGGATTCTACTCGACTCCTTGTGGTTGCAACTGCTGTCATGCATTTTTTTTGTCCATAACTACTGGTTTTTTTAATTCAGCGTGGTCACTTGTGTTGGATTCTTCTAAATTAGTTTATGCTTTTCTCCTTCTTCTAAAAAACCTCTCTATTTCAGGTTCTTCCTTTGATAATACTATAATACTTCACCTTTCTTCTTCTTCAATTTTTTACTCATACAACCTGAATTTATCCTGTAAAAACCAGCAAAGATCCCAGTGAATAACAGTAAAAATGAGCCACACAAAACTTACTAATTTCACAATAAAAACTAAAAACGGTCCCCGACAACGGCGCCAAAAACTTGTTGTGCAAAATATGTAACACGAGTGCAAGCATACACTGACAACAAGTAATATAGTACTCAAGTACCAGATATCGATCCCACAGGGACTATTTAGAAATTAATATGAAATGTACGTAGTAGAGTATGGATTAATAATAGATCAAAAGATGGTTTGTTAACTAAATCTACTCAAAACGTTAATACGGTTAAACAATTAAGAAAATAATAAATAAAACAATAAGCAGAACGGAACAGAACGCAGACAATCGGATCGGGAATATATCAAATTAATTAAGCACTAGACTAGTTTTCCCCTGTTATGTATTAAAGATGGCCAATGTTGTATCGATGCTATATCGATGCTATGGCAATTAATCCAGAACTTCTCAAAATATATGCACGTTTTTCAACATCACATAATTTCAGTCCACAACGATAAACTCATACGTCTATGCAGTTTATAATTATGACTTCACAGTAGATATCCAAAATTCTCAACGGATTATGCAAGGTAATTATATATGTCTATACAATTACAAAGTACAATTCATAAAATTCAACCAAGCACCAATCAAGTGTTATGTCCGTTAAACTTTAATCCTTTCAGATCCAAGCTTCAACTCATTTATCCACCAAAGATTTTTAATCAACAATAGATATTAAATTGATAAACACTTAAGAGAATTACCAAACAATTTATAGCTTCAATACCCACAATTTAAGAGTTTACATAACAAGTTCCAACTAGCCTAGTGGGTGGAAATTTAGCTCATAATTCCAGATTCAAAACCCAACAAAATATATTCCATAGTCATTCTGTAAATTTCAGCAAAATAAAGCAATTCGATTACAAAATTTTCTAAGAAAAACAGGAACAGTTTAAATATAATTTCTTAAATTAAACTCTTCCCTCTTTGACTTCAATTGGTCCGCTTCGATCTTGAACTTGAGAATGTCTTCTCGTCGTTCAACTTTAATCGGAAATCACAAAATGTCTTCAGTGATTTTGTTGTCTCGTACTGCCCACCTCGGACTTGAATTTAATTACAAAATTTCTTCTTTAAAAGATTTACTCTGCTCTCTCTGCTCATTGCTCTCGACGTCCTCTATTTTATCAAAAATCTCTCCTCTTTATCGTTGAAAATCACTCCCGAGGAATAGCGCTCACTCCCTGAATCTTCTCCACATTTTCCTCATATTTCGTTCATTCCTTTATCGGAATTAATTCAGCCGCTAGATAAGTTCTTGACTTCTTCTTTCTTCAATTTCTTGGACTTAACTGAGCTTCTTTTCCATTTTCTTCAATTCTTTTGTTTTAACCCCATTGCTTGGTCTTGCAAATAAATGAAGCCCAAAAAAAACTTTTATCAATTCAGTCCATCAAATTTGTAGTTTCTTCAATTCAACCTCTCACTTCACTTATTTTCCTTGAATTTCAGCCACTTCCCTAAATAAGACAATCACACAGTAATCAATAGAAATAAGCACAAATTATCGAAAATAAAAAGACATATCACTCCTTCTTAACTTAAATCAAGCTTAAAATATTAACAATAACTCTACAAAAAGTAGAGTTATCACTTGCAAGCAGATCTAAAGCAATTATGAATTCGAATTATCTTACTACCATACCGGAGGTTGTCTAGAATGATTACCTCAATACTGGTCATTGTAAGTAATCCTAAACCTTTTTAGATTAGTTCTTAAGGCTTCAATTTAATAACATAACCTTAATATTTGCATTAATTCCAAACCCAAGATTATTAGGATGCCTAACCTCAGTACGGTCGTTGTAAGTTATTAGTCCTAATCCGCAACTCATTAAATCTCCTACGGTCGGGATTCATTAACAAATCGTCAATTTAATTAACTATTGTAGTATCATGCATCAACCTAAGTTTCATAGCATAAACTCAATATGAGAATCAAATTTAAAGCATAAGACAATAAGCAATTCATAATGTAAATTAAAACGTATCCTTTCCGGAAATATATAAACCATTAATTAATCAATCAAAATAAAGAGTATCTTAGGACACAAAATTATAACATATAAAGGAAAAGTAATACAAGAATGAAAAGAAAAGGAAAGAGAAAGTTGTCTTGTTGCTCTCACCGCTTCCACGGACTTTCTTAATCCTCCAAACCTCGTCGAGACTTGTACTCCCGGATCCTTATCTCACTCTAAAGATCTTCAGGAGATCACTTCCTCTCAACTAAACTATAGGGATATTCCTTACGGTCGAGGTTCAACCCCTACACTTGAGAAGAAAGAAAAAAAAATGAAAACCAAAACCTCGACTGGAGCTTATCACGAAATTCCTATTGGCTAGGAACCCGGAAATGCTCCTGGTTCGAGTGATTCTAGTGTGCTTAAACAACTCGGGGAGTGCATCTATTTATAAGTAGAAAAGGGGCTGAAAACAGTGAAAATTCGATGTGGGACGCCAAAAATACAGTCAACATGGGCTGCAACACGGGCAGGAACACGCCCGTGCTGGCCTTTTTTTGCAGAAATTTCACTTTTAGTCCCCGATTTCTTCCTTTCTTCAATTTTGGTCCCTAAAACTTCGAAATCAAAAGCGGAAGGAATTTGCGTAATTTCCATTCAATTAAATCCAATTAACTCCATAATTAACTCGAATTGAACACAATTAATGTATAAAAACACGATATAAAATTGGGTTATCAAAGATCTAAATTTTTATCCGATATACGTGATTGTAGCTTATCTAGTTTTAATTGGAACGTTACTCGGATGGTGAGACATGAAACAACTAGAGGACGAAATCTAGCTCCTGACAGTAGTATAGAAGAACAAGATAATGATATGAATGTACCACTGAGGAATCTAGGTCGTGGAGCAACAACAACTGAAACCGAGCATACCGGACCTTCCACGGCACCGAATGATTTTCTTCTACCCTTGCTATGATGGCCCGGACGATGCAAGCCCAACAACGTTTTCAAGAAGAGCAATTGAGACAACAAGTTGAGCAAAAACGTCGTCCTAGACAAGCCGATAATGGAATAAGGTCATGTTATGAGCTACTTCGGAAAGAAAGTATGTTAAGCTTTGAGGGAACTGCCAAACCGGAACTTGCAGAAAAGTGTCTTAAGGATCTAGAGAAAAATTTTCGAGTACTTGAGGTTACTGAAAATTTGAAGGCAGATTTGGCACTTGCTTTTCTACTTGGAGAAGCGGAGAGATGGTGGGAAGGTGCAGCACCAGCATATGTCACTACTGGTCATTCCCTAACTTGGGAGGTGTTTAAGAGGGCCTTCTTGGATAATTACTTTCCCGAGAACCTTCGAATGGAGCTTCAAAGAGAGTTTTTCAACTTGAAGCAGACAGAAGGAATATCGGTTGTTGAGTATGCAGCTAAATTCAATTCGTTGGGAATATTTGTTCCAGAATTTATGGCTAATGAGGACCTAAAACTTTTACGATTTCGAGATGGATTACTTGGAAGAATTCAAGGTAAAATGGCTGCAGTATGATCTTAAAGCTACACCGAGGTGTATGAAACTGCTATCGGTGAGGAGGAAAATATAAAGAGAGCTGATGTTGTTAGGGTAAATAAAAGATCGAGATCATCTAGAAATCAAGATCGGAATTCGGAGCTTACTTCGGATAAGTCTAAATTGGAGACAAAGGAACTCCCTTCCTAGAAAGTAGCAACTGAAAATCAGCGTAAGCCGTGTGAGTGATGTGTGAGTTATATATATAAAAATAATATAAATAATCGAATAAATAATACTATAAATAATAGAAATCTTCAAAGTTAAAATAGGTTTGTCACTAATAAAATAAACTCAACTAGGCAAAACACCTATCGAAATAGTTTAGTAAATAAAGTGGTATTCTGATTTTAAATTTATAAAAATCGTTTTTCCCTAAGACTTCTATTAAATTCTAGTGTGGAAAATATAATCAAACTAATTATGAATATGATTTGTGAAATAGGATCATTCAACAAGTAAACCAACCAATATCAAGAATGATAAGATTGAAGTCTATATCCTAGAAAGCAAATTAAAGAACAATGTAAGGAATAAAGCAAGTAAAAAGGTTGGGAGGAATTCTTAGTAAAATATTGGTGAGATAAGAGGATACAAAATACCAAGTATAGGATAATCTTGGATCTAGTATCATAGCTCCACCAAATTCAAGTCTAAAGTAGAATCTCTTCCATACGGATCGTGGCAAGATATTCCTAGATTAAGAACACTTGAATGTTGACAAGATCAAATCTCCTATCAATCATCCTGGTTCCGGTCCATCAATAGGAAACTAATCACATCAACTTGGCACTAATCGTATATCATGGTTCCGACCTAACAATTAGTGTTAATCCAAAACCACAATCTCAAATCAAAGCTTGTACTAAAGATAAAATTCAGATCTAAAGTCATCAATGAAATTGCAATTCGAATCAATAAAACCACAATCATTCAATCCAAGAACATCACAATATCTCAAGTAATTTGTAAAATAAAACCAACCAAATCTACGTATAAGAAATGTAGAAATGAGAACTCCTAAGGTTGGTTAACTAATTACAAAGAATAACAAGGAATAATAGAAGAAAAGGGGAAAGTGAAACATAGACATTAAACCTTCTTCCTCTTCAACTCCTTCTCTTGATTCTTCTTTGCTTCTTCAACTTGGATCTTCAATTTGTGTAGCCCAAATACCCTAGAATATATTCAGTAGATTTCCTTACGGATCGAGGCAAACCTACCAAATTAATCCCAAGATACTCAATACCACAACAAGTAGAGAGTAATCTCAAAGAAAATTGGAAAATCAAAGTATAGATCTCTCTCTAAGTTCTACCAAACCTTTACAATTACTTAGCTATTCAGCCTAATCCAACCTCTATCCAACCTCAAATAATGGTAAAAATCCCAATATTTATAGATATCCAAAACAGGGGTAAAATAGTAATTTTACACAAAATTCTCTAAAAACTCGGAACAGAGCTAAACACGGGCTCAAGTGTTATACGCAACACGGGCTCGGTGACAGGTTTTTCACTAAGCGCGTGTTCTTCTGGCCGTGTTCTACCTTCCGCCCGGGCGTGTTCTTGGCCTGAGTACGTGTTCTAAAGCTTGGCAGGGCGTGTTTAGTCTTCCTGAAGGGCGTGTTCTTGGTTTGAGCGCGTGTTCTCGGGTTGGTTATCTTTCCAGAAATTGCATATTCAGTCCCTCGAACTTCGCTCTTTTGATCAATTGACTCCACAAACTTCCCGAAAAAAGAAATATCACAATTAAGTACACAATTAACAAATTCATATCAATTTACTCTATTAAACCTCAACAATTATGTACAATTACCCTTCAAAAACATTATCAAATTTAGCGTTATTAGTGAGACTTGTAGACGTGTTCATTTTGGTGAATGTTGATGGAAGACAGGAGCATGTTTTAGGTGTGGGAAACTAGGACACAAAATTGGATATTGTCTTGACATGGCGCCAGTGATTTCAACCAAGCCTCGAGAGCCAACAAAGCACGCAATATCTCAACCTAATTCTAGAGTTTTTGCATTGACTAAGGAAGATTTTAAGGATACAAATGATGTCAACACGGGTATGATCGTAGTAAACTCTGTCATTATTAAGTTCTCATTGATTTTGGTGTTCTAATTCTCTTACTCTCGGAAAATTCTCTAAATTTTTGAAGTAAGTCTATTTAGTTAAGTGGAAAATGTTGTCTGCCCCCTAGTATTAAGTGTTGTTGAACAATTGATTTTAATTGATTTATAAGCGAAGGTGAGTAGTGTGCATCTTGTAGTCAATGTAATTTAAGTTTGGAAAGATATGTATGGAGGTAACTATATTGTAAGTTTCGAGGACGGAACTTTTTGTAAGGAGGGTAGAATGTGAGACCCAGCCCTAAGATAGGGGGAAATAAGTAATTTACAAGTTTTATTATTATTGAATGATATTTTAATTAAATAAATTCTATGTTATTAGAGTTTGACAAGGAATAAACTAAGGTTTTTAATTTAAAAAGAGTTATAACTTTCGGAACCCTAGAAACTTCTCTCTCGTTTGGGGTCTAGGAAGCGGAGGAAGAGAACAATAGAGTAAGCAACCAACAGAATTCTGATCGACAAGGACTAACGAGTGGGATAATACAAGGATTGGCTGATTGTTTCGAAATCCTTTCCGAATTTTAAGAGGTGAGTAAACGGATCCTTTTCTAAAAGAATCAATTTTCTGATTTGCCATTAAGTTTTGTATATAATATATACTTATATTGTCGATTAAAAATAAAAAGAGAACAAAAGAATTGATTTTTGTTTGGAATTTTCAGAAACTTACAATGATATACGTATATATACATTTATATTAACAATTTCGAAACCTTATTTATTTTATACATGTTGCGGCGAATTGAACAGGAGCGGCAATTGCGGACTGCTTCTATATATTTATAAATCCATATATTTATATATGGATTTTAGTTTATTTTATCATTGTTATTATAAAATTCCAGAAATTTATTATTATTATTAAATTCCGGAGACTTTACTAGTATTACTATTATTTAACAATCCTTGCGCTACAAAATTTGAACGACAAATGTGCAGTTGCCAAACCGCTTCTTTATATATATATACATATATATATATATATGGATTGATTATATTATATTCTATTTTATTTCTCTATTTTCATTTAAGACATGAGAAATACATTTTGATTATTTTGATTTTCAATTCTGTAACATTCTGGTTTTGTCATATTTTAATCATGCATCACTATTTCAATTGTTTTATTAAGCAGTGTTAACTCCTTAAGTACTGGATATTTATATTATCTATATTAATTATTATTTATTTAATTTTTGAAATATTTAAAGTACATTATTTAAGTTTGCTTTGAGAAAAGAAAGAAAAGAAAAGCTTTGGCTCAAGTTAGGTTCTGAACCCATTGAGCATGGTGAAAAAGCTCTACTGTTATAAGTTCTGGCCTACCTAACGGGATAAATAGCTAGGATCAATATCGATTAAAACCAACTAATGACTACTTGCTTGAGCCTCATAAAATGAAGTGGAATTAAATTTAAATTCCTTTTGTTTCTGTTCTCTTTTGACTTATATGTGTTATACTGGTGTAGCCAATAATTTCTTTTATTTCCTATAAATTCAAAATTACAAGAAATACGAATTGAATGCAACAATTATATAATTAATAAAATTAGAGGGTCCAATCTCTATGGATTCGTTGATTCGATCATTCGTGGATTTGAGGGGCGTTTTGGGTTTGTCTCGATCCAATTGATTTGATTTCTTCCCGGGGGTGTTTTGGGCTGGATCTCGGAATGAATTTGATGCCGAGAGCCTTTAGGCTAGATTTCGATCCATCAAACAATTTGATTTCTTCTTCCAAGGGCTTTGGAATTTGTCTCGGAATGGACTTGGAGAGGAAGGGCCGATTTCGACAGAGGTTCGGTATCCTTCGAATATCTCTCGGCTTCAACTTCAGCTTCTTGAATGTGTGTGTGAGTGAGTAACTTTTTCTTAAGGGAATTTGCCCTCTATTTATAGATGGAGTGTGATAACTCGATTTTATATCTTGTTTTTATACATTAATTGTGTTCAATTCGAGTTAATTATGGAGTTAATTGAATGGAAATTACGCAAATTCTTTTTGTTTTCGATTTCGAAGTTTCAAGGACCAAAGTTGAAGAAAGGAAGAAATCATGGACTAAATTGCAATTTAAGAGTAACGCGTGCAACATTATACCACACATGCGAAGCACAACGTCGTGCCACAATGCGCAGTACCGTGCTGCTATGGCCTAGTAAATGTTCCACATTGGAAAATTTTTGTTTTCCAGCCCAACTCACCCCTATAAATAGAGGCATCATGTGCATGCTTTGACACACCAGTATTACTTAGAACAGGAGCATTTCCAAGTTTCTGGTTAATAGAGACTTCGCGATAAGCTCCAGTCGAGGGGATACCCTATAGTTTCGTTGAGGGGAGAGATAGTTGAAGATCTTTAGAGCGAGATAAGGATCCGGAGTACAAGTCTCGGCGAGGTCCGGAGGATTAAGCTAGTCTGTGGAAACAGTGAGAACAACACGACAACTTTCTCTTTCCTTTTCTTTTCATTCTTGTGTTACTTTTCCTTTATATGTTATGATTCTGTGTCCTAATATACTCTTTATCGATTGATTGATTAATGATTTATATATTTTCGGAAAGAATATGTTTTAATATACATTGTGAATTGTTTATTGTTTTACTATTTCGATTTAATTCTCGTATTGAGTTTATGCTATGAAACTTAGGTTGATGCATGTTACTACAATAGTTAATTGAATTTACGGTTTAATAATGAGTCCCCACCATAGGAGATTTAACAGATTGCCGGATTAGGACTAATAACTTGTAGCCACCATAGTGAGGTTACGCAGCCTAATAATCTCGGGTTTGGAATCAATGAAAATCTTAAGATTATGTTGTTGAATTAACGCCTTAATAACTAATCTAAAAAGGTTTAGGATTACTTGAAACCACCATATTGAGGTAATCATTCTAGATAACTCGGGTATGGTAGTAAGATAATTCGAATTTATAATTGCCTTAGATCTGTTTGCAAGCTACACATTCGAACATTGTTCAACTTAATTTTAATTATACGTACTTCATTAGAGATCTTAGTCAATTATTTTCCATTCTTGTCTTAAATATTCTTTAAACAACATATCTCGAATCAAATGGACACATAGGACTAATTCCCTGAACCTTAAAGTTTGTCATAATTGATAGAAACTAACTAGCCGTCACTAACGTTCCCGAGGATACGATATTTATAAATTTAAAATCGTGGTACTCCCGTATTACTATCTGCATGCGATAGGTACTCTGCCTTAGTTGTGTTTGATTATGTGACACTGTTTTGTGAGATTATTTGCCTTATTTGATATTCATTTTTACTCACTCAAAACACAGACAATCAATGACTATGAAGTAATCACATGTCACTTATCCATGAGCAAAATCTTCCAATATCTTTAATATATATTTAAATACATAATTAATTTTATTTATATATTTTAAATATATAAATTAATTTTTGATATCTACAAATTGCTCCTTTTTGGGACTTGTTCCCAAAAAGTTTGTACGAGAATAAGTTCCAAAATTTTTGAGATATAGATATATAAAATTATATGAATTTTGAATCAAATATTTGAGTTGATTTGGATTTAACTCAAGATAAATATGATTCCAAATTTTGAGTTAATTTAAATTTAACTCAAGATAAAAGATAAATAAGATTTTAATGAATATAGTCGTACTATGACTCTTTTTGACTTTGTGACTTTGAGAAGGTCTATATAAGGGGCACTTTCCATTCTTTTATCATCATTCAAGTCTTCAAGCAACAAAAATTGGTCCTTAGTGAGTCATCAAGACACAAGAATTTCAAGAATCAATTTTTTTTACTATTGCCTCTTTTTTTTTTTTTTTTTTTTTTTTTTTTTTTTTTTTTTTTTTTTTCCCCTCTCTTCTCTTTTTGTTTTTTTTTTTTTTAACTTTTCTTTCCTTTTTCTTTTCTTTTACCTTTTTTTTTATTTTTTATTTTTTCACAGCCAAGTAATGATCATGAATACCAAAGATGATACACCATTGTTTCTTTAACAATATAGAGACGAGGATTTGTGGACTACTGCCATATTACCGAATGGTCTTCTATTGCGACTCGCAACATTCATCCTTCATCCTTATCTTCATCGTCTAAGGCGATAAGTTTGTTGTCATCTACTACCCATGAAGCGAATTCTTGATCGCACGAATTTTCCTTCAACGACATGGAGATGAAGATTTATGGACTACCGTTGTATTACCAAAGGATCCTTTACTATGGCTTGCAACATTTTAAAGTTGTAGTGTATCATCGCCATGAAAGTTGTTGTGTATCATCGCCATCAAAGTTGATGTGTATCATCGCCATCAAAGTTGTTGTTTATCATCGCTATCAAAATTACAGCTTATCATTGCAATCAAAGCTTTGACGCAAACCTAAAACGGTAAGTACATTGTTATTAGCCACCCAAAGGATCTAATGCCTTCATCATGGGTAAGTTTGATTTTTGATTAAATCGCTATCAACTTGAAGAAGTTACCAATTTATGCAACCATAAATTTCAACCGTCAATTTCAACTTGAACGAGGATTTACCAACTTCATCAACATCCAGATCTAATGCCTTCATCATCAACTTTATCGATGATCCAAAAGAAGCCATGTAATTTGAAGCAAAATTAACTTTATCATCATTGACAAACGCGACTTGGAAGCAAATCTATCAACTTTGCGGATATCAACTTGGAGAATGATTTTTAACTTTGCAAATATAAATATGAAGAAGAATTCCTCAAGCACCAACCATCAACTTAGAGAAAGGTGAAATTTTTTTTTACCATTGATTTCCGGGACGATTCATCAACTTGTAGATGTCCACTTGAATAAGTTGTCAATTTTTTTCAATTCTTCAACTTTGTCGATGACTTGAAACAAGCATCAATTCTTCCATCAACAATTGAAATGAGAATTTACCTACCTTTTCAACAACAAATTTGTTGGCGCCAATATAAAGGAGTCAACAATTGCATAGATATTGAAAGCTTGAAGAAGTCTCAATCAACTTCGTCGACGACTTGAAAGATCCACCAATTTGACCAACTATTGATTTGAGGAGATTTCATCAATTTGAACAAGACTTATCAACTTTGCACATGATTTGAAAGGGTCATCAACTTTACAAATGTCTATTTGAAAGAGTCTTCATCAACTTTGCCAAACCGATTTAAGGAAGCTTGCACGTTTGTCGCTTTGAATAAGTTATAATCGTTTACTTCAACGTCAATCTTCATCAACTTCAATCACATTGTAGACTTTTTGGCGATTAGACAACTTTGTAGATAGATTAGTTTTATGCCCCTTACTTTTTTTTATTAATCTTGTAAAACACATATTGTATAAAAAGAAGGGAAAATCATCCCAACTGCACTCGAACTTTTGAAAATTCTGAGTTTTGCCCCTGAACTTTTTTTTTCACTTTTTTTGCCCTCGAACTTTAAAAAGTCACTTATTTTGCCCTTCTGTCCAAAAATTTCGTCTGTCTTTAATTTCCATCCATTTTTCAGGGGTATTTTGGTCTTTTTAATTAATAAATCTCTATATAAACTAACTTGTCCCTCCTGTAGCTATCGTTCTCCTCCCACCCCATTCGTCAATTTATCCTCTACATTTTCGTGCTTCAATTATCAATTGTTCTCAAGAGGTTCAAAAATTCTGTTTTGTTTCTAGTAATTGAAAATGCCCGGATCGAAATTACCCTATTGTTATTGTGGTAAAATCAGTCGGATGAGAACATCATGGACAAATCGAAATCCTTTAAGAAGATATCTTACTTGCAATGAAGAAGAGGTAAGCCCTAATATTTTGCCCATTCAATTCGAACTATGAACGCACTTAGGTTTTTTTCAATTTTTTTTTTTTTTTAAAAATGGAGCTAGGTTTGTTAAGGGAAGAAGCAATAGATGCAACTTTTTCCAGTGGGTGGATCCAGTTATGTGCAGTAGATCAACTGAAGTCATGCCAGGTTTACTTTGAAAGATTCGTTCAATGGAGGAGAAGTTTGAAAATACAAATATGGAGTTGTTTAATGCTAAACAAAAAATAGAGGAATTGAAGCTGAACTTCGAAGCTTCGAAAATCGAGTTGCTAAAATCCCCAAAAAAATTAGAAGAACTTAAATTGAGCAAATGTAAAAAAACCGTATGTAGTGTACGAATGAGATGCTTAGTTTGGGTAGTTGTTATTTTCACTTTTGTATCATGGTTTATGAGTAGCAATGGCAAAGGCATGCTGCAATTGACTAGACAGGATTTGTAGGTCCTTTTGCTTAGTTTACTGCAGTATCTGTATATTTACAACATGTACAATTGGTACTTTTTTGTTTGGATTATAAATGAGAAGCATCTGCTTTTTGGTAGGTGTAATGGTCCCTTTTCAAATGGTAAATGCATACAACTGGTAAGCACAATTGGACAATGTACATAAAACAATTGTATTCCTTGAATTGCACACAAAAAGATTATGTTCATATGCATCCAAATGACATTTACAAAACAAAATGTAAAAATACAAGTTCACCCTCACTTGCAAACAAAACCATCCAAGTGGTATTCACAAAACACAATGTAAAAATACAAGTTCACCCTCGGTTGCACACAAAAATATTCACTTTCATATGCATCCTAATGGCATTTATAAAACAAAATACAAGTTCACCCACATCTTCCCCTTCCCCTTCCCCTTCCCCTTCCTATTCCCCTTCTGTGAGAATAAGGATTACTAGGTCCACCACTACCTAGCCATGCCTCACCAAAATCTTCATATGAAGTGGTTGCCCTACCTTTTCTTTTCTTTCCTCTTCCTCTTGTTCTCTGCCCGGGTAAATCGGCTTCGGATCTAATCTCCTTTGACATACCTAGATCTGGATGATGAACTGTAGAAGATGTGGTTTTTGTTTTCTGAATCTCACCTAACAAATCATCAACAGTCTGCAATAATTCTTTAGTTGGAATTTCTTGAGCTTCAGCTGCTGTTTTTGTGGCGGTTTGTTGTCTAGCTTTTGTGGCAGTATCGTTAGCCTCTTGATTTGCAACTTTACGCGCAACAGATCTTGTAATTTCCTATAATGAATTATCATAAACATGATTTAGATCTATGATAATTTTGCTATAAAGAAGGAGGATTTACCTTATTCAGTCTTATGCTCTTTTGTCCTTCAACTTGAACTTCAGTGTCATGTGCTGTTAATGGAGTTTCAGGAGCTGTTACTCGATCCGAACTTTATCCAGTTTCGTTGGCATTAACAGATCTTGCCCTTGCCCTTGTCCTTGCCTACAATTACCAATCAATAAATCAATTCCAATCATAGAAATGGTTTAATTCTATGATAATTTGATATAAAGCAGGAGGGAAAAGTTACGTTATTCAGCCTTCTTCTCTTTTGACCTTCAACTTCAGCTTGATTTGTTGTGTGAGCTTGAGGAGCTGTTCCTGCCCTTGCCCTTGCCTACAATTACCAACATCAATAAATCGATAGGTAGATGTTTAAAAAAATATTTGATACAATTGCACACAATTATACCCGCTTTCCAGTCAGTTCTCGTTCAGTACGAGGTTGTGCAGTTTGTGAAGCATTAGCAGCATTTTCATTTTGTGGGCATCGTGCTTTGTTATGCCCAACAGCCTTGCACTTTGTACAATGAATAATAATCCTCCTCCTTATCCTTTTCCGACCATCCTCTGTCTCAAGAAATTGCCTTTTTCTAAGTTTTTTTGGCCTCCCAACTTGTTTGTGTGCCCTTGGTGGATCTAAAATCACGCCAACTCCTTTTGGCCACAAATCCTTTCCATTGATTGGCATCAAAACATTTTCATATAATTTACAGAAAGTTTCCGTGGAGTAAACGAGATCAACTAAATCATGCAGATTTTGTCCTTTCTTATGAAGTGCAGATATTCCATGGACACATGGAATCCCTGTCAAACTCCACAACTCACAAGAGCAGGTATTCCTCTTCAAATCCACTATAAACTATTCACTGTTAGGTCCTTCAACTTGGTATGCATCTAATCCATTCCACACCGGTTTCCAACTCCTAGACAAAATAACTTGTTCCTCTAATTTTTGTCTAATTCTAGGTGTACAAGGTTGTTTAGGTTGTCTCAACATCCAACATCTCCTTACTTGAATTCGTTTCATTACCAATTCCCTTATACCCTCGAGAATTGAAATGATTGGCTTATCTCTAACGTCCAAGATAAAAGCATTAAAGGACTCACACAGGTTATTGCAAAGCATGTCCGATCTCACGTGGTTTGGAAAAAATGCCTTCACCCAATGATCTGGTTTTGGACCATTAACCACAAACCTCCAAGCTTCAGTATCATGCTGATAACTCGATTTTATATCGTGTTTTTATACATTAATTGTGTTTAATTCGAGTTAATTATGGAGTTAATTGGAACTAATTAAATGGAAATTACGCAAATTTGCCCCCGTTTTCGATTTCGGAAGTTTCGGGGACCAAAATTGAAGAAATGAAGAAATCGGGGACTAAATTGCAATTTTTTCTCAACATGGGCGTGTTGAAGAAGCTCAACACGGTCTTTGGGCGTGTTGGAGACACGTGACACGGGCGTGTTGAAGGCGGAATGACGTTTTTCAATGTCCCACATGGAAATTTTACCTCTTTTCACCTCTATTTCACTCCTATATATAGATGCACTCCCCCAGTTGTTGAGACACCGGAATCACTCGGAACAGGAGCATTTCCGAGTTCCTAACCAATAGGAATTTCGTGATAAGCTCTAGTCGAGATTCAGTTTTCATTATTTTTCTTTCTTCTCGAGTGTAGGGGTTGAACCTCGACCGTAAGGAATATCTCTATAGTTTAGTTGAGAGGAAGTGATCTCTGAAGATCTGTAGAGCAAGATAAGAATCCGAAGCACAAGTCTCAGCAAGGTCCGGAGGAGTAAGCTAGTCCGTGGAAGCAAGTGAGAGCAACACGGCAACTTTCTCTTTCCTTTTCTTTTCGTTCTTGTATTTCTTTTCCTTTATATGTTATGATTTTGTGTCCTAAGATTCTCTTTATTTAGATTGATTGATTAATGATTTAAATATTCCCGGGAAGGATATGTTTTAATATACATTATGAATTGCTTATTGTTTTACGATTTCGATTTGATTCTTGTATTGAGTTTATGCTATGAAACTTAGGTTGATGCATGATACTATAGTAGTTAATTAAATTGACGATTTGTTAATGAATCCCGACCGTTGGAGATTTAATGAGTTGCCAGATTAGGACTAATAACTTACAGCGACCGTACTGAGGTTAGGCATCCTAATAATCTTGGGTTTGGAATTAATGCAAATCTTAAGGTTATGTTATTAAATTGACGCCTTAATAACTAATCTAAAAAGGTTTAGCATTACTTACAACGACAGATTGGGGTAATCATTCTAGACAACTCAGGTATGGTAGTAAGATAATTCGAATTCATAATTGCCTTAGATCCATTTGCAAATTGAACTTTCGAACATTGTTCACCTTAATTAATCATACGTACTTCATTAGAGATCTTAGTCAATTATTTTCCATTCTTGTTTTAATTATTCTTCAAACAACTTATCTGAATTGAATGGACACATAGGACTAATTCCCTGAACCTTAAAGTTTGTCATAATTGGTAGAAACTAACCAGTCATTACCAACGTTCCCGAGGATACGATATTTATAAATTTAAAATCGTGGTACTCCCGTGTTACTATCTGCATGCGATAGGTACTCTGCCTTAGTTGTGTTTGATTATGTGACACTGTTTTGTGAGATTATTTGCTTTATATGATACTATATTTTTACTTACTCAAAAGACACACCAGATTTTTGGCCCCGTTGCCGGGGAAGCTAAATTCATAATATTTTTGAAATTCCGCACAAAATTTTAGAAATTTTATGATTTGGTAACAATAGTATTTATCAATTAAGATACAATTAGTGGAATTAGATCCTACTTTCTTGGTACAGGATTTCCTAAATTAAATAATTAAGGTTATCCAAATTTTAGAAAATTCATTCTAAAATCATACTAAGAAATTTTCTAGAATTTCATAAAAATTTTAAAAAAACAAAAAAAAATAAAATAAAATAAATAAATAAATAAATAAATAAAAAATCCAAAAATATTTAACCTTCTATCTTCGAACTTCTAACTATATTTGCATCTTATCTATCTTTGTATTCTTTGTTTGCAGTTGTATGACTCGAGCCTCATGGGCTGAACTCCGAGAAAGGCTTGACAATCCCGAAATCTTAATCCGCAGAGCTAGAGGTGCAAGTAGAAAACTAATCTTACCAGAAATGGCAGCTCAACCACCACCACCAATGGAAACTTACATCCAGCCGCAGAACATACCTATGTGCAGTGCTATAAGGTTGCCCGAAGGAGATAGGTATGACTTGAAACCAGGAGTTCCGCAATTGGTAATCACAAGATCACAATTCGGAGGACTACCATCCGAGGACCCATTGGAACATTTATCCGAGTTCGCTGCGCTGTGTGATGCTTTTAAAGGGGATATTCCTATTGAGTTGGTGATGGTTACTCCGAGTCCCTACTGGTTTAATTACAACATGGGACCAACCGAGCAAAGCATTCTTAACCGAGTACTACCCAGCTGCTAGAATCTTGGACATGAGGAAAGCAATATCAAGTTTCTCGCAAGCAGAGGATGAAACTGTTGCCGACGCTTGGGAAAGAATGAAGGAGTTATTAAGAGCATGCCCTCAACATGGATTTCGTGAACCACTCGTATTACAGCAGTTCTACGGAGGAATGAATGAGCGAGGAAAGCAAATACTAGATGGGTTGAACCCTCAATGAGGTTTTAATGGAATGAATGAGATAGAGGCAACTAATGCATTGGAAAGGATGAGCAAAACAAATAAAAATTGGAGGACAAGTGTAAGGGCGAAACCTCGGAAACAGCTAGCTAACATGGCAAACTCCTCTTTGGACGAGCAAATTGAAAGTATAAAGGCTCAATTTAATAATCAACTGACTGCTCTTCAAGGAAGAAACGTGCAAACGGTATATCAAGTCTGTGAGTTTTGTCAAGGACCGCATTTCGGTGGTGATTGTTTTGGCAATGGAATTCTGACTATTCCGGAAGAAATGGAGTATGTGGATGCTACTAATACAGCACCTATGGGGAATTCTTATAACCCCAATTGGAGGAATCATCCTGGATTTAGTTGGAAGAATAATGCTGGAGCGATGAATTATCCAAGGAATTACCGGAATGCTCCTTTCCCGCAATCACAACAACCGACATTACCACCTACGAGAAATTTTAATCAACCTAAAGACCCTATGCAAGAAATGAGGGAGATGATGAAAGGAATAATGAACTCAAATAAGGAAATGATTGAATCAAGTAAAAAGATGCAGGAGAGTAATGAACAAAGAATGAGAGAAGCATATGAGAGGATGAGACAGACAGATGAGGCAGACCGAGACCTTTGCCAGAAACACACACTCCTCTCTACAAACTCTAGAAAGACAAATGGGGCAGCTGACAAATCAGATTTCAGGAAGAGCTCATGGTGCATTACCAAGCAATACTCGGAACAACCCAATAAGAGAATGCAAGAATTTAACTCCGAGATCTGGTAAAATTCTAGAACCTCCTATTCCAAAAATTACTAACCCTACTATTTTTGTGCAGGAAGAAGGAGAGAGTTCCAAGGACTCAACGCCGACGGAAGTCGAAAAAGAGAAAGTAGCTGAGGAACAAAAGATACCCACACAAGAGTATCGACCGAAGGCCCCATACCCTTCAGGATTGAAACGAAATAAAGAGAATGAGCAGTTTGAGAAGTTTCTACAAATCTTTAGTCAAATTCATGTTAATTTACCTTTGCTTGATGTTGTTTCGAAATGCCTAAGTATGCTAAGTTTTTAAAGAAATTGTTAGTAATAAGCGAAAGCTAGACATGGATAAAGTTGTTTTAAATGAATGTGTTTCGCTATTCTTTTAAACAAGTTGCCATCAAAACAAAAAGATCCTGGCAGTTTTACTTTACCATGCACTATAGGAAATATTACTAACATAAATGCTTTAGCCGATTTAGGAGCTAGTATTAATTTAATGTCATCTAGTCTATTTGATAAACTAGGATTGCATAATCTTAAGGAAAGCAGAATGTGTGTACAACTTGTTGATAGATCAGTCAAAATCCCTAGGGGAGTTATAGAGGACATACTTGTTAAAGTAGATAAATTTGTCTTCCCTGCTAATTTTGTTGTGATGGATATGATTGGTGAAAGTAGTATACCATTAATTCTAGGTAGACCTTTTCTAGCTACCTCTAAAGCATTGATAAATGTAAGCAGTGGTCGAGATAAGATTAAGGGTGAACAACGAAGATATTACTTTCAATTTGAAATCTACTCTTGACACCCCGCACATTTAGATGATATCTGTTTTTCTATGGATATTATTGATCATTATGTGGAGAATAGTATGCCTAAATTGTTGTTTGACGATCCTGTCTTAGTTGCTCTATGTGAAGAAGAAGAAATTGAAGAGGATTCCGAAAATCCTATCACTAAAGATAATGAGAAATCCCAAAATTCTAACCGCTTTCTTAAAATAGGTGATTCCGGAGCTCAAACATGAGAAGACATCTTTCGAGGATCCGCCTGATTTGGAACTGAAGGCATTACCAAATCACTTGTGTTATGGCTTCCTAGATGAAGATAAGAAACTTCCTATCATTCTTTCAGCCGAATTGACGGAAGAGCAAAGGGAGTTGACTCCGAACGCACTCAAGAAGTACAAGAGAGCATTTACCTATAAGATTGTTGATATTCCGGTATTAATCCAAGTTTTTGCTCTCATAAAATTATGTTAGAATCGGATTATAAGCCTTGTGTGCAACCTCGGAGGAGATTAAATTCTAATATGTGTGATGTAGTGAAAAAGGAAGTGATTAAATTGTTAGATGCCTGGACTTATCTACCCTATATCCGATTGTGAGTGGGTTAGCCCTGCACAGATAGTACCCCAAAAAGGGAGGAATTACAGGTTGGAAAAATGAGCATAATGAATTAATTCCTACTAGAACTAGAATCGCCACGAGTTTGTATTGATTATAGAAAATTAAACACCGCAACCCGAAAAGACCACTTCCCTCTTCCTTTTATTGACCAAATTCTAGAAAGGCTTTCCGGACATATGTTTTATTGCTTTTTAGATGGGTTTTCTGGTTACTTCCAAATTCCTATTGCCCCCGATGATCAGCATAAAACTACTTTTACATGTCCCTTTGGAACATTTGCATATAGAAGAATGCCTTTTGGATTATGTAATGCACCTGCTACATTTCAGAGATGCATGACTGCTATTTTTGAAGACATGTTAGGTGATTCTATGGAAGTATTTATGGATGATTTTTTTTGTGTTTGGTGATTCTTTTATGACTTGCCTGCGAAATTTGGAATGCATGCTTGAAAGATGTATAAAATCGAATCTAGTGCTTAATTGGGAGAAATGTCACTTTATGGTAAAAGAAGGAATTGTACTTGGTCACAAAATTTCCCATTTAGGTATGGAAGTAGATAAAGCTAAAATCGAAGTTATTTCTAAACTACCTCCACCTAATTTTGTTAAAGCTGTCAGAAGTTTCTTAGGTCACGCTGGTTTTTATAGAAGATTCATAAAAGACTTTTCACTAATTGATAGACCTATGAATAATCTGTTAGGGAAAGATGTTCCTTTTGTGTTTGATGAGAAATGCATGAAAGTTTTTAATAAACTGAAGGAATTGTTAACCACTGCACCTATTATAACATCACCCGATTGGAACTTGCCTTTTGAATTGATGTGTGATGCTAGTGATTATGCAGTAGGTGTTGTTTTAGGACAAAGGCATGATAAGAAGTTTCATGTGATATACTATGCTAGTAAAACTTTGACGGATGCTCAAGAGAATTACACTACTACTGAAAAAGAATTGTTGGTTGTTGTGTATGCATTTGACAAGTTTAGGTCATAGCTTGTTTTGTCTAAAATAATTATTTATACAGATCATTCTGCACTCAAATATTTGTTTAACAAATCGATGCCAAACCTAGGTTGATTAGATGGGTTTTACTTTTACAAGAGTTTGACATCGAGATAAGGGATAAGAAAGGAGCTGAAAACCTAGCTGCCGATCATTTGTCTAGGTTAGAGAATCCTGAGTTAGAATCTATTGATGAGTCTGTGATATCCGACAAATTCCCCGATGAGAGTCTATATTTGCTACAAATGTTGAATTATGTTGATAGTTCTCTTCCGTGGTTTGCTGATATTGCTAACTCTCTTGCAACTAAAGAAATTCCAGGTGATATGACTTATCAAAAAAAGAAGAAATTCTTCGCCGATTTGAAATATTACTATTGGGAAGATCCTTTCTTGTTTCGTATTTGTGCAGATCGATTATTAGAAGATGTGTATCCGGAGAAGAATGCACGAAAATCATAGATCACTGTCACACAAGGGACCTACTGGAGGCCATTTAGCTGCTAATAACACTGCAAGGAAGGTGTTAGGAGCCGATTCTATTGGCCCACGATCTTCAAGGATGTTGTATCCCACATACAGGTTTGTGATGCATGTCAAAGAACAGGTAATATTTCTTCTAAGGATGGTATGCCCCAAAGAGGAATTCAAAGTGTTGAAATTTTTGATATTTGGGGTATAAATTTTATGGGACCATTTCCTTCTTCATATGGCAATAAGTACATATTAGTAGTCGTTGAATATTTTTCAAAATGCCCGAAGCTCAGGCATTACTACTAACGATGCTAAAGTTGTGTGCATATTTCTTAGGAAATTATTTGCTAGATTTGGTTGTCCTAGAGCTTTGATAAGTGACAAAGGAACTCACTTTTGCAACTCCCAACTGGAGAAGGTACTAAAAAGATATGGAGTTTATCACAAGTTTTCCATTGCCTATCATCCACAAACGAGTGGACAAGTTGAGGTAACAAATATAGGTATAAAAAGGATTTTAGAGAAAACTGTAGGTGTAAATAGAAAAGATTGGTCTACAAAGCTTGATGATGCATTATGGGCATTTAGAACTGCATTTAGAACATCTACATGATTTTCTCCTTATCGTTTGATCTATGGAAAAGCATGTCACTTACCTGTTGAAATAGAACATAAGGCATATTGGGCAATGAAAAAGTGCAATCTAGATGATGAGCTAATTGGAAAAGATAGGATGTTACAAATGAATGAACTTGATGAATGGAGATATAATGCATATGAGAATTCTTTGAATTTCAAAATGAAAAGTAAAATTTTGCATGATAAGAAGCTCGGAACTTTAAAAGTTTTTCAACCTGGTGACAAAGTGCTATTATTTAACTCGCGTTTGAGAATGTTTCTAGGAAAATTACGTAGTTATTGGTCGGGTCCGTTCATTATCAAAGAAGTTTCACCGTATGGAGCTAGCAAAATAATAAATACAGATCGTACAACTTTCAAAGTGAATGGTCAAAGATTGAAATTCTACAGAGAATCAATGGAAAATTGGGATACAGAAACCTTATTTGATTGATAGAAGGCTGTCCAGCTAAATGACAAAAACGAAGCGCTTTCAGGGAGGCAACCCCGTGTTTGTTTTCTTTTTCCTCTTTTTTTTTTTTATTTATTTCGTCCCGCTCTCGTTTTTGTTTTCCTCCTTTTTCGTCTTGTTTCTTGTTTTTCTATTTTTAGGACACTACTTACTCTTAAACATCTTTCTGCTTTACTTTGTCTTATTTGTTCATAGATGTTTTAGATTAAGTGTGGGGTTTTTCTTCTCCATCTGCCTATAACACCGAGGATAGTGTTCATTTTAAGTGTAGGGTAGGGGTGAATTTCCGTGGGCTAAATTTTGCTAGAATTTTTTTAAATTTTCTCGAATTTTATGGAAATTTTAAACTTTTTAGGATATCCGATAAACTTTTGAAGTATGATTTACTCCTCCTATGATAAAAGCTATTTGTTTGATTGTAAGAGTCTTGAGGATTGAGTTTGATTTATTCATAGAAACTTGATGCTAGTCTAGTTGTAGGAAATCCCTGTTATCTTGAGCACATCTATTTTGGCGAAATTGTTTGATTGATGGATCACTTTTGGACTTTTAGTTAAATAGTGTTAGACCATCCGGATGTTGTGATAGCTGTTATGGTAACTTGATAGGGGTTTGAGAAGCGTGCCACTAGTTTATTTTTCTGTTATTTATTTTAATATGGGTAGTTTGCAAGTGTTCTTTGCTACTTAGGAATCACTCCTGAAGGGAATTGAATGCCTGGTGCCCTAAGGTCTTTGAGGTCCTGGGAGCCACCGGAGTGAGACCTGCTACAAGGGTAGTTAAAGTTAACATGGTTAAGTAAACGCTTATACCCACTGCATTGAAAAGAAAGAAAGAAAAATATATATATTTATATATAAAAAAAAAAGAGTATATTAAAAAAAAAAAGAGAGAGTAATAAGTGTGGCATTGTGACTTGATCCCTAAATGGTTAATTGTAATTAGCTGTTGTGACGTCTAAGTGATCAACATACTATCTTTCTACTAGTTTGAAGGGAAGTCTATTGTTTTGATGATGAGTCGATTAGAACACACAACACCTAGGGAGATTCTATGATTAGATGTGTGTTGATTTAATATGGATATTTTGAATTATTTCTTCTTGATTTGCACATGATACATTTGATGAGGCATTAGGAGTAATTCACTCTTTGATAGTCTATTTTGATTTTCTGAACAAGTTTGAATTGTTGAACACCTCCTGTGCTTAATTGATGAACATGGTTAGTTGAGTTATGTGTTTTCTTGGACTATATTTAGTAGTTTGCTTGAGGACAAGCAAAAGACTAAGTGTGGGGTATTTGATAACTCGATTTTATATCGTATTTTTATACATTAATTGTGTTCAATTCGAGTTAATTATGGAGTTAATTGGAACTAATTAAATGGAAATTACGCAAATTTTCTCTGTTTCGATTTCGGAAGTTTCAGGGACCAAAATTGAAGAAATGAAGAAATCGGGGACTAAATTGCAATTTTTTTTCTCAACATGGGCGTGTTGAAGAAGCTCAACACGGGCTTAGGGCATGTTGAAGAAGCTCAACACGGTCTTTGGGCGTGTTGGAGACACGCGACACGGGCGTGTTGAAGGCAGAACGACGTTTTTCAATGTCCCACATGGAAATTTTACCTCTTTTCACCTCTATTTCACTCCTATATATAGATGCACTCCCCCAGTTGTTGAGACACCGGAATCACTCGGAACAGGAGCATTTCCGAGTTCCTATCCAATAGGAATTTCGTGATAAGCTCTAGTCGAGATTCGGTTTTCATTATTTTTCTTTCTTCTCGAGTGTAGGGGTTGAACCTCGACCGTAAGGAATATCTCTATAGTTTAGTTGAGAGGAAGTGATCTCTGAAGATCTGTAGAGCAAGATAAGGATCCGGAGCACAAGTCTCGGCGAGGTCTGGAGGAGTAAGCTAGTCCGTGGAAGCAAGTGAGAGCAACACGGCAACTTTCTCTTTCCTTTTCTTTTCGTTCTTGTATTTCTTTTCCTTTATATGTTATGATTTTGTGTCCTAAGATTCTCTTTATTTAGATTGATTGATTAATGATTTATATATTCCCGGGAAGGATATGTTTTAATATATATTATGAATTGCTTATTGTTTTACGCTTTCGATTTGATTCTTGTATTGAGTTTATGCTATGAAACTTAGGTTGATGCATGATACTACAATAGTTAATTAAATTGACGATTTGTTAATGAATCCCGACCGTTGGAGATTTAATGAGTTGTCAGATTAGGACTAATAACTTACAGCGACCGTACCGAGGTTAGGCATCCTAATAATCTTGGGTTTGGAATTAATGCAAATCTTAAGGTTATGTTATTAAATTGACGCCTTAATAACTAATCTAAAAAGGTTTAGCATTACTTACAACGACCAGTATTGAGGTAATCATTCTAGACAACTCGGGTATGATAGTAAGATAATTCGAATTCATAATTGCCTTAGATCCATTTGCAAATTGAACTTTCGAACATTGTTCACCTTAATTAATCATACGTACTTCATTAGAGATCTTACTCTGCCTTAGTTGTGTTTGATTATGTGACACTGTTTGGTGAGATTATTTGCTTTATATGATACTATATTTTTACTCACTCAAAACACACACCACATGCTCTTCAAGCTCTTTCATTGCATTTTCATACATTTTTTTGTTACTGCTTCTTGCTATTTTCCAAAGCATGTCCTTCAACACTTTTCCTCGATGCAACTTCTTGAAATTGCAGTACAAATGTTGGACACAGTACCTGTGTCCAGCGTTTGGTAAAATCTCAGCCAATGCAACATCCAATCCCTGAAAAATAAGGTAACAGTTTAGTGGTGAACATTAGTTATAAAACAGGACATAAGTTGGAAATAAAACTTACTTTCTGTCTATCGGAAATAAATGTCCGGAAGAGGCCTTGGTTTGGAATTTCAAGATCATCAGCCGGAAGTTGGAAAAACCATCTTTATTGCTCTGTAGCCTCCTTCTCAACCACAACCCATGCAATAGGCCACCAACCATTACTACCATCAATCGCAATAGCAGATAGTATTTGCCCGGGGTAGTTGCCTTTCACATGACATCCATCTACTCCTATAAGTGGCCTACAATGATCTAAGAAACCATATTTTAAAGGACCTAAACAAACATACATCCTCTAAAGTTCTCGTGATCAATCTCAACTATTGAATTAGGGTGTGTTCGCAATATTTCTTCCTTGTAATCCCAAACCTGCTTGTATTGCATTGCACGATCCCCATCTATCATTTTTAATGCAATGTTTCTTGCGTTGTATGCAGACGTCTATGAAATCTCACGTTGTATGCAGACGTCAATGCCTACAATGATTTATATCCCCGCTCTTCCCACCATTCACCATCATAAAACATCTTAATTGTAAACAAATCATCATCAGGCTCTGCAACAGGAACAAAAATAAAAATGTATTTTCAATTAAACCAATTTCACATTAAACCCAATAAGCATGCACTGTAACCGCAATTTCAACAATACAGTTGCACTATACATTACATTCACAAACCTCAGCAATTGCAGACATAAACACAACATGCACACTATCAAAATCAAAATTCTCACCAAGTGCCAAAATAAACTCAACATGCACAGTAGAATACATTCAAAATTCGCAATATTTGTACATAAATAAACCGAAAACAGTGTGCCCATTCACTATAGAACAAAGAAGAGTTAAGGAAATGATTGAAAACTTACCGTATAAACTGTATGGATCAATATAATTGTACTTTGAACTTCTGACCTTCCAACTCATTTTTCCTCAACACACTTCTAAAACAGTCCAAGTATACAACTCAACTTCAACAAAAATTAAAACTTTTCTGCGAAAGATTCTGTCTTGTAAAGAAAATTTCAAGAAATTTCTCAAATCAACTATCGGACTGTGAAATCGAAATCGACGGAATGCATGAATGCAGGAAAAAAAAATTCTTTCGTTAATGGAATCGACGGGTTCTTCTCCTATTTGCTTTCCATATTTAAAAAAAAAAATTATTTATTAATTAAAAAGACCAAAATACCCCTGAAAAATAGATGGAAATTAAAGACAGACAGAATTTTTGGACGGAAGAGTAAAATAAGTGACTTTTTAAAGTTCGAGGGCAAAAAAGTGAAAAAAAAAAATTCAGGGGCAAAACTCAGAATTTTCAAAAGTTCGAGTGCAGTTGGGATGATTTACCCTAAAAAGAATTGGAATTTATTAATAAAATTTACTTTTTTCGTAACTTTGCCTTGCAATTCTCTATTTTTTTCTTTTTGTTGCATTTTTTCTGTTCTGTTTTTTTTTTCAACACTTACTACTCTTTTTATTGCTATTTTTTTTTTTCAGTAGCCTTTTGCTGCGTTTTTTTTTGAAATTTTGTTTTTTTTTCCTGCAAATTTTTTTTTGGGAGCATTCTACTGCATTTTTTTCACTGCAATTTTTTTTTGTGCAGTCTTTTTTTTTTTACTGTAATTCTTTTTCAAGGCAACGTTTTTCTCTTTCCTTGCTACAACTTTGTTACTCACTTTTTCTTTTATAATTTTTAACCTCTTTTGGTGAGGATGATTTTTTTTGTTATGACTGAATTGGAATTTATCTAAGTTGCCTACGTATCCTGCAAAGGAATCAAGTCAAACGTAGTTCAAAGTTACAGTTTTATCATACATCAAAGGAGTAACATTCAGTTTTAACTTGTGCGTCAATGAGCATTTTTGTATCAACATATGAACAGTTTATAGTCATGCTAAGGAGCCTTCACATCATCATCATGATGTAGATAGTTTACACTCGTATTAAGGAGTCTTCTTTGATGTATAAAGTTTATGCTCATATCAAGGAGCCATCTTTAATGTACATATAATTTATACTCTTATCAAGGAGTAACTTGGAATTTAACCTCGTACGTCTAGAAGGAAGGGATGATTTGATTCAAGCATCTTCAAATTCTGAAGAAACATTGCCCCTACTTTGATGTTTTTGTTCAACATGAATTTCAAACTTTTGATTGGCGATAATACTTAGCTCCACATCTCGTCTGTGTGTCGCTAATTCTTTAGATGTGTTTGGTTGAATTCCTTTCAAAATGTAATGAAGGTTCCATTGCATTCCTTGGATGCACATCTCGATCACAAATTTCCGACATAATCGATCTTTGCAATTCAGATTCAAATTTCTCCATCGATTGATGTAATCAACAACTATTTCATCCTTCCATTACTTCGTATGACTTAATTCAACCATGCTTACTGTTCGTAGAATGTTGTAGAAGCGATTCAAAAACTCAACTTCAAGTTGGTTCCAACTATCGATTAACGCAGGGCCAAGTTAGTATACCAATCGAATGCACTTTCTTTGAGGGATTGAATGAGTTGTTTGACTCAAAAATATCCTT
>JAHSUH010003570.1:0-50774 GCA_025388415.1 Cynanchum wilfordii
ATATTAGGTCTTGGATTTGTGTAAGGAATAGATTTTGTAATCTCTCATATTATTTCCCAACATTCTCTGTATAATATTGTCTAATATCGTATCCCTCTACTTTGTGCCCTTCATTGTCTTCCATTTCGCATAGGCTTTTGGAATGGGATGTGCATTGGCTGCAAGCATTTCCCTAGCTTCATCATAACTTTATTTTGGTTTCACTAATATATAAGCTCATTTGATTACAAAGTGTAGATAACACTTTGTAGCATGCATTTGAATTCCATTTGATGATACATGTTCCGAGAAACTCAATGGCTTTTTGGTTTCGGCAAATTGTGTCCATCTCCGATTAATACAACTAACTTTAAAATTTTCCAAATTCATGGCTTTCATGACCGAAATAAATGGAAGCAAGGAATGCCATCCGATTATTACTTTTATTACATGAACATTGCAACTTCTCTTCACCCTTATTAATCAAAACCTTTTATTGTTGGCGTTCATGTCCATATTCATTGAGTTTATAAGGCGTATATCAATAGTTTCTTTAATCTCATTGATACTAACCGTGTCCTATGCAATAATTTCATCACGATCTTTGCAAAAAATTCTTCTCGTAAATATACATGCATTTTTTTCCACTTGTTTCAAATGAGTAACAAAAACTAGAGAGATGATTGAGATGAAATAGACTCTTATTTTAGTTCCTTTTGTCTAATCTCTGCAATAATTATCTCAAACCTTTTCACAAATAGATAGGGCAACAAGCAACTTCCGAGATAGGTCCGAGCAGATGCATTCAAGCTCTCTAATCTTTGAGTAGAACGCATCCCAACAAAGAAATTACCATGAAGATATGATTCAACTCATTTTTTCTTCTTTTCTTGTATAGATCATGAACCCAAGAATTAATTTCCAATGCATGTTTCTTAATAAGCAACAACTACCTTTTCTCAAACTCTAATGGAGTGTAAATCCTTTTCATCACTACCTTAAAAATCACGCAAGAAGGCAATATTATGCAGTTAAATGCCATTTGCATAGGCGATGTCTAGCTTTATGAATGATTCTTTCAATTGCATTATTCCCATCTGTATCAACTAAGAAGGATGCATGTTTTATTACCCATTGCTTCCAAGAATGTATTCAACACTCATTTATATGTATACTCTATCTCATTGGCTACCACATCACAATTAACTAAAAATTGTTGTAAGAAAATGATTGTTTACAGCGGCCAACATAATGAAAGGTTTTCTATAAGCTTAGTGGGGTATGTGGAATCAAATGCTAAGAGATCACCAGAACATTCATAAGCTAACTATGATTGTGCATCAACCCAAAAAACTATACACAAATGATTATCTTTGGTGTACATCATACTTTAAGTAGAAATTTTGTTAGGATTTGAAATTGTATATGTTCTGATATATTCTAATTGATTTAGTTTGTGATATGTTTTAATATTGTTTCCTAATTCATAGGATCTGATTAGTATATGGAGATATTGTCTCCTTTATCATGTATTATATATTCTGATTAATGAATGAGAAAAGGCAGACTTGAAGTTCTTAAAATTATCTTTTCATGGTATCGGAGCCTTGAGAAGGCAAGTCACCACAAAAATCATGGTCGGCGATCAACTGCCGCAACCAACTTTTAAAATTGAATCAAATTCTCCTTTCTTTCTCGGACCTCAGGATCGTCCGGGTGATTTCATTACTCCTGCCCGTCTTCGTGGAGATAATTATGATGATTGGGCTGGAGATATTCAAACCGCCTTAGAAGCACGACATAAATTTGGCTTCTTAGATGGCTCACTCACAAAACCGGTGCTTCAATGCACAGAATCAGATTGGACTACCATTCATTCAATGAATACTATTGATCTTGAGATAAAGAGTACTTTATCTAAATATAGAGATGCAAAACGTTTGTGGGATACTCTTAAATCTCGTTTTGCCTTGGTTAATGGCCCGAGGATTCAACAATTAAAATCCTCAATTGCTAAGTGTGAACAAACGAAAACTATGCATGTTGCTACATACTTTGGGAAACTTATTGCCTTGTGCGAGGAACTCCACAAGCATGAACCTCTTATTGTTTGTCCTTGTTGCACCTCTTGCACTGTCGGCCGTCAACACAACAAGAGGCGCGAAAATAGCATGCTCCATGAATTTCTCATAGGTCTCTATTCATAGGTATTACGCGCAACTTCGCACCAATATTTTGTCGTAGGATTCGTTACCTGGCCTTGATAGGGCTTACCAGTTGGTTATCCAAGATGAAAGGGTTTGTCTTGCCAAGTCATTACCTAAAGAAAAATCACCCGAAGTGTTAGGTTTTGCAATACGCACAAGTGCTAGAAAAGGGAGGGGTGTAGGCCGTGTGGAGAGGACAGATAAATCTCATCTTTCTTGTACCCACTATAAGAAGTCTGGTCATGAGGTGACATCATGTTTTGAGTTAATCGGTTACCCGGAGTGGTGGCCTGATCAAGCAATGGTGGATGGAAAGAGTGCAGGTCGTTGCAAAATGCAGCAATCTGGTGGTAGGGGACGTGGGTCAGTGCGCACTAATGCTACTGTTGTGTCAACTTCAGGTGTCGAAGTTGTTGACAGCAACTCTCAATTGTTCACTGTTGAGCAATGGAAGGCACTCCAAGGTCTCATTGGTAATGCTAAAATTCCCGATAATCGCTTGAACGGTAAGTTCGATAATCGGTTGTAGATCATTGACACAGGAGCATCACGTCATGTTACTTGTAATTCCTCTTGGTTATTTGACACTCATGATATTGATAACCTTTTTGTGGGTCTTCCTAATGGTCACTCCGTAGTTGGCACCAAAGACGGTTCCATACGTATATCAAGCAAAATTACTCTTACAAACGTGCTTTTTGTCCCTCACTTAAGCTGTAATTTCATTTCGGCTTCACAATTGAATGATGAATATGGGATGTCCCGTCCACTTTGACTCTTCTATGTGTGCTATACAGGACCAAACGAGGGAGCAGATTGGAACGGGTGTTAGGCATGATGGACTTTACTACTTCAAAGGTGCTGAATTTGTGCAACAAATTTCTGTGAATGGGGTATCGTTAGTATTGGAAATATGGCATGAACACATAGGTCATCCATCTGAGAAAGTTGTGAAGTTGCTTCCTTCTGTTAGTAATTGTAAGGGTCATTTGAATAAACCTTGAGAAGTTTGTTTTCGTGTTAAGCATTCTAGAGAAAAATTTTCTTTAAGTGAGAATAAGACAACTAGAATTTTTGAGAAAATACATTGTGATTTATGGGGACCTTATAAGCATTCTTCCTCTTGTGGTGCTCGGTTTTTTTTGACTCGGTAGATGATTTCTCTCGCGCTGTTTGGGTGTATTTTCTTGTTGATAAACCGAAGTGTTCCGCATGTTTATGTCTTTTATTGCTATGGTTGAAAGACAATTTTCTCACACCATTAAGGTTGTTCAAAGTGATAATGGCACAAAATTTAATTGCTTGCGTGATTATTTTTCTCGCAACTGGTATTTTATTTCAAACTTCTTGTGTGGGCACTCCACAACAAAATGGGAGGGTTGAAAGAAAACAAAGTATATTCTGAATACGGGGCAAGCTTTAAGTTTTCAAGCTAATCTACCAATTTATTTTTGGGGAGAGGGAATACTAGTCTGCTGCTCATTTGATAAATAGAACTCCTTCTTCTTTACTGAATAATAAGACTCCCTATGAAATTTTGTTTGATATCACACCTTCCTATGATAAGATTTGCACGCTTTGTTGTCTTTGTTTTGCCCACAACCAAAAGGCTACAGGAGATAAGTTTGCTAGTCGAAGTCGCAAATGTGTATTTTTAGATTATCCGTTTGGTAAAAAGGGGTGGCAGCTGTTTGATCTTGATACACATGAATTCTTTATTTCTCGTGATGTGAGTTTCTTTGAGGACGTGTTTCCTTTTGTTGATCCGAATTCAATGAATAGTATGCCGGAAAATATTGAGCCTATGCCTTTTGATGTGGATGCCGATTTTGCTGATTTTGGTTGATTATTTGGTTGAGGACAATGAGATTTCTTCCTCCCCAACCCAATCCACTCCAACGCAAGATCCACCTCCTCCCACATTTGATCCCTCCCTCACACCCCGCTTTTGCTTCCTTTATCGATCCGAATCTCGACGGGCCACAAGAGCCAGCCTGGTCATCTTGAACTGGGTCGTGGTATGCAGGAAAAATTCCCTTCAATTTTGCTGCGTGATTATGTGACTCATACGGTTCTTGCAGAAAATTCATCCCCTAACACATCGTCTCCACGTCATCCCTCGGGTACTCCTTATCCTCTAGCGCATTATATCCATTGTGACCGGTTTTCCATACAATACCACAACTTTCTTGCAGCTCTTACTTCTAGTACAAAACCTCGTTCTTTTAATGAGGCCATGAAGGATGCTACTTGGCGGGCATCTATGCAGCAGGAGATACAGGCTTTGGAAAACAATGGTACTTGGACTATGGAGTATCTTCCACCTAGCAAACGTGCTTTAGGCAGCCAGTGGGTGTCTAGGATCAAATATAACTCGACGGCACCATTGAACGCCTCAAGTCTCGGTTGGTCGTCTTTGGCAATCATCGATCAAGGCATTGATTACATTGAAACATTTGCTCTCGTAGCCAAAATGATCACAGTTCGAGTTTTTCTTGCCATTGCTGCCTCTAAAAATTGGGAACTACATCAAATGTATGTTCATAATGCTTTCCTACATGGGGATCTTAATGAGGAGGTGTATATGAAGCTACCCCTGGATTTGCATCTTCTAATCCGAATATGGTGTGTCGCCTACGAAAGTCATTGTACGGATTAAAGCAGGCTCCTCGATGTTAGTTTGTTAAACTTGCGTCCTTAAAAGGGTATGGCTTCCTCCAATCCTCCTCTGATTATTCCTTATTCATATATACTAGTGGCCATATTCGGATAAATGTGCTTGTATATGATGATGATCTTATTATTTCCGGAAATGATTCTGTTGCTTTACTCACTTTCAAGGCTTATCTTAGTGATTGTTTTCACATGAAAGATTTGGGACCTCTCAAATATTTTCTTGGCATCGAGGTGGCCCGTAGCTCTTCCGGCTTGTATCTCTGTCAAAGGAAGTATGCTCTTGATATTATCTCTAAAGCTGGTTTATTGGGCGCAAAGCCACTGCTTTCCCTATTGAACAAAATCACAAGCTTGCTCTTGCTAATGGCGCATTGTATTCTGATTATGCCGCTTATCGTCGTCTTGTCGGTCGTCTTATTTACTTGGCCGTTACACGACCTGACATTGCCTACTACTGTGCATATTTTATCCCATTTTATGCAGGAACCCCTCATTGAACATTGGGATGCAACTTTACGAGTGGTGCGTTACTTGAAGGGCACACCCAGGCACGATATTCTTTTAAGAGCAGACAGTAACTTATCCTTGCAGGGCTGGTGTAACTCCGATTGGGCTGCATGTCTCGTTACACGCAAATCATTGATTGGATGGCTTGTGTTTCTTGGTCATTCTCCTATTTCGTGGAAGACCAAGAAGCAACATACTGTGTCTCGCTCTTCGGCTAAGGCGGAATATAGATCTAAGGCAGCTGTTACTTGTGAACTTAAATGGTTAAAGGGTCTCTTGTCAAGCTTGGGTGTGCATCATCCTAAGGCGATCAGACTTTTTTGTGATAGTCCATCTGCTCTTCATATTGCTAAAAATCCCGTGTTTCATGAACGCACAAAACACATCGAGGTTGATTGTCATTTTGTGCGTGATGCCATCACAGACAGTCTAATTGATCCTTCTTATGTTCCTATGACATCTCAATTGGCGGACATCTTTACCAAGGCTCTTGGCAAACTGCAGTTCGATAATCTTATTCCCAAGTTGGGCATTTTCAATCCGCATGCTCCAACTTGAAGGTGGTGTTAGGATTTGATATTGTATCTATTCCGATATATTATGATTGATTTAGTTTGTGATATGTTTTGATATTGTTTCCTAATTCATAGGATCTGATTGGTATATGGAGATATTGTCTCCTTTATCATGTATTATATATTCTGATTAATGAATGAGAAAAGCCGGACTTGAAGCTCTTAGAATTATCTTTTCAAATTTGAATTACCATACTTGTGAAGCACCGACATAACATCATATCATTACCACCATCCATAACCATAACAATAGTGTAGTACGTGAGGCGGACCTCTTGGTTGGTCGTTCCATCATATTTATCCATATTTGGCAAACTAAATCGCTCCGGGAGAAAGGGCATTTTGGTATTCCAGCTTTAGTGGATTTGACTCAATCAAGTTCCAATGATGTTTTTCTTGTTCAAAGCACGATAGTAAAATTTGGAGTTGGTCATACAAAGTTTGGAATTTTTTTTCCATTCTTGACCACCAACCCTAATAGGGGGAGGTATGTGGTGTATGTAACGAAATTCACCAAAGGAGCAAATGCAACCGAGTTTGCCTATAATGAAGGAAACACAAGGTGGGGCTATAAGGATGGATGTAGCCAACCGGCGAGTTCTGCAAGGGGCACCTACTCATAGTAACGGGCTAAGGTGGAGGACGAGTAACTCGATTTTCCTTGAGAAATTCCTAAAAGTCATCTTAATTGTTGTAAAAAAATGTCTATGCCAATATGGTTACTTGTGCCCACTGGTGAATGGTGATGACCCTCTTGATGCGGAAGAATAGTGTTTGGACCACGATGGGCAACCTCATTCAACAACTTTTTTGCATCTGTACTATGTGTATTAGCATGAAGGGTAGAATTTGACCTTTGATGAGCAGAGGCTGCAGATCAGGTTTCAGTGCAATAAACAACCCCGGGGAGGGTTGGCGGTTATGAAGGCGCACCCCAAGTTGAGGGATTGATGTGATACCGAGCCCTAAAACAAGGGTAAAAAAGGAATTTACTGAGATATTATTATTATTATTATTATTATTATTAAATAAATAAGTATTATTTATAAAGGGAGGAAAAAGGGAAACTTCCGGAAACCCTATAATTCTTTTCTGTCTCACGTTGGCGTTGTGTAGGTGGCGATGGCGAAGGAAACGAGGATCGGAGAGAGAGCAGTCTGTATGTTTCCGATCGTTGGGAATAAACAGGTAAGTTAGGTCTCATTTTACTGAATTAAATTAGGTTATGGATTATCTTAGACTTAAGAGATTATTTGATTAATTTAGATTAGATTCAAAGGTTTGCTAGTGATTTCGATTTCTTTTTTGGTGCAATTTAGAGGTGAGTAAACGGATACCTTTCTAAAGAATTAATTTTTTTTATACGAATTACTATTATTATATTTTTTATGGTATTCATTAATTTTATAAATTTATTATGTTTCGATTGATTAAGAAGAATATTGCAGAAAATTGGTTTCGGTAAAGATTCGACTAATTGTGTCGTTTGCATTTGATTAAGTTATTAAATTTTTGTTTTCAGAAAATCTTGTTTTTGATTTCTGGTATTGTACGCTTTCTTCTGTTTGGAAAATATATATATATAAAAAATATATATATATATATATATATATATTTTTATAAGGAAAAACAAATCTTTAGTTTTAGAAGTTCAAAGGAAGATTTTTAATCTTAATAATTTTACAGAAACGTGGTCTCTGGTTTCTTAGGACATTTATTTTATAAAATTATTTTATTTAACAGTGGAAGATCGAGACTTTGTTTTCCACTTCGAATGAGCCGCTTCTCTTTTATTATATTTTAGTTTTTTTTATTTCTTGATCGCCGCTTCTGGATTATCAAAATTCTTATAGTTTGATTATTTTATTATATTATAATTATTGTTTAGATTTTCAGATTTTAAAATATTTAATGATTTTGATTTTGTCCATCCATCACCAATTTTATTATTATGATTTAGAAAAGAATTTGAATTTCGGTGGCATGGATGATTTGGTGAAGTACAAAAAGCTTTTCTTAATTATTATTTTATTATTAATACTATTATTTTTCTCCACCTTTCCCATTCTTGACTTCGATTCTCTGCCCTTTTGTTATATATATATATATTACCATCATCATTATTATTATTATTATTATTATTAACTTCGTTATCTAAATACGTTTTTAGAACCTATACTTTGTATATATGCACATGTATATTTTTGATACTATTGGACTTCAGTTTATTATTTTTTTGGTAGGATTGATATCAATTAAAACCAACTAATAACTACTTACTTGAGCCTCATAAAAAGAAAGTGGAATTGAATTGGATTCCTTTTTGTTCTGTTCCGTTGAGTAAAGCTATGTGTAATAAGTGTTTTGATTCTTCTATTGGGAGTTATATTGAGACTATTTTGACATTTGACTGTCTTCACGATTTAAAAGTTTTGTTTGTCTTAAAATTTATGTTCTGTTTATTCACTGGGCTTTTAGCTCATACCCCTCCCTCTTATATCCCTTTTTGAAATACTAGTGAGGAAGAATAAGACGATGTGAGGAATTTGAGTTATGATAAATGAACTTTTATTTACTTGTTCTTTTGTTTAGTTGGAGTTGGAAACTTTATTTGGATTTAGTTTTGTTTTTGCAAATAATTGGGGTTGCATTCTAAACTCGTTATCCGTAGTTGGAGTAATTTCATTGATAGTTGGAATTATTTTAAGAGTATTTATTTGAGAATATGGATTTCAGTTATTTGTTAGTAGTTGTTAAGAGACCTTATATTTTCGAGGGAAACCTTGAGGGTATGGTCGTGTTACAACCCGAATTCGGGGCGTGACAATTAGCCTGAGCTTTTTGTCAAGCTCAAGTAGTAATCATGGGAAGAGAGTTAGAAAAACAATGATAGGAAAGGGAAAAAAGACTAAGATTTACGATAGACATTATATACTAATATGATGTAGCTAGAAGTCCCTCGTTATAGCCTAAGAAGCTTTCCAACTAAATTGCCCTCTCCTATCATGCAAAATTGGAGGATGAATACCCCTGAAGAAATTTTGATGCCTCAAATAAAGCGGAAAAAAAAAAAAGATTAGAAATAGATACCAATGTGTTGATTGTGAACCTCTATATTAGTCTTATTGTCTTATTGTTCTAATGTGGGATAAGGGTTATGTTATACATAGATATTTATACCCCTATTAAGTGTCCATGTACACTAGACTGATTTTTTTTTATATGACGAATACAAAGATTTATTTTTCTACAATGATTAGATTGAATATATTTAAGAATGTGATAACATTGAAGAAAAAATTGGGTAAAAAGTTATTCAATGTGTAACAAATAAAAAGATAAATGACTAAAAAATTAGAAAACATTCTCACAGATCAAAGTTTGAAACGATAAAAAATTTGAGGTCTAAATTTATAAATTTTTCTCTATTTTATTGTAATATGATCCTTATTTCATAAATTTTTCTTATACATTATAAGAAGTAAATAAAATAAACTTATACATTTAAATATTTCTTTTCTGGGGTATAATTTTATACAATGGTGAATATCATATACACTAGAACAAGTTAGTAATTTGATTGACGTGATTTCTGTTACTTAGACACATTTATTGTACTTATCAAGTGAGACTTTTTGAGTTTAACTCACATTGGAGATAATTTTATAATATATTTCAGTTATGAATTGTAGTGTTAGATCTATCTTTATAAATTCTTTTTGAATAAGTCACTAAAAATATCATATTTCAAAAATATTATATACACTAAGAATAAAATATATTGATATAGCCTTCACAATATATATATATATATATATATATATATATAAAGAATATATAAAATAGATTGATCTAGCCTTCACAATATATATATACACATATATATAACGTTAGATACATGAATAATGGAAGAAAGGTGAATTTAATCGTGAATCATTTAGTTCTTATTTTTTTTTTAACCTTTATATATATCTGTGTGTGTTTAGCCTTTATTTTTTCCTGTTTACTTAGAAAAACAAAAATTAGTATTAAAAGGTAAATTTTTTTATTTTTTTTTTTTTTTTTGAAAAAAAAAGAGAGATCAAATATGTATTAAAATATGAAAGATAAAAAGGAAAATGGGCAAATTTGGTCCCTTAATTTATATAATTTTTGTGATTTCATACCTATTTTATTTTTTTGTATTATTTCATCCTTTAACTTAATAATTTGGTAAATTTCATCTCTTAACTTAATAATTTGGTAAAGAACCAGGATTGCATCAATTTATTGGAAGGCGTCTATCACTAGGAAGCTGAAGAGAACTCATATCAATAAGCCATGTAGATGGTCCCCACCACCTCTTGGATGGATTAAAATCAACTTTGATGCTGCCTATTCGGATGGTATTGCTCATCCTGCAGTCATCATCAAGAATTCGAATGCCGAGGTTATCAAAGCTTGGGTATCCGAACAGGATGGACCGTTTGCAGCAGAAGCGATTGCTGCGGATATGGCCTTCAAGCTGGGTGATATTAATATGGGAGAGGATATTATTATTGAAAGAGATGCGTTGAATGTTATTCAAAGTATCATCCAGGGAGCTCAATTGTTGGACTGGCGAGGAAAGGAGTTAATTGACTCTTGCAGAGCTATCTATACCAGACACCCTACTTGGAAAATACAATTTGTTCCTAACTCTTGTAACAAGTCTGCTCACAACCTTGTTGCATGGGCTACCCACTCTTCTGTGTGTGGTTTTGTAAACCTTGTATCCCTACCCCCGATTTTATCCTTAGTGATATGGATCCAAATTCTAAATGTAACTCAAATGCTATTTTGACTGAGGATAAATGGAATGGTTAATGATTTATTCAACAAAAAAAAATATATCTCTTAACTTATATAATTTGGTAAATTTCATCCCTTAACTTAATAATTTGGTAAATTTTATCCCTTAACTTAAAATTAAAATAATAAGACTAAAAAATAAAGCAGTAAAAATGTAAATTTTAATACAAAATATTTTAATTTACTATTGCAAATATACATTTAATAAAAAATTTTGTATATTACCAAAGATATTATATCATACATTTGTAAATTTATATTTAATAAATGTATTATTAAGGATGATATCCCAAAAATCATATAAATTAAGGATAAAATTTACCAAATTATTAAGTTAAGGGATGAAATTACTAAATTATTAAGTTAAGGGATGAAATTTACCAAATTATATAAGTTAAGAAATGAAATTTATCAAATTATATAAATTAATGGATGAAATTTACCAAATTATTAAGTTAAATGATAAAATAGTACAAAAAAATAAAATACGAATGAAATCAAAAAAATTATATAAATTAAGGGACCAAATTTGCCAAGATAAAAATTATAAATAAATTATTAAGGGTACCTATCAAATATTTTTAAAAATAAAATAAAATAAAATTAGAACACATGTTCCATTTAAAACAAGTTTGCCTAACAAATGGATTTTCTTTTTCTTTTTTATTGGACCATTGTTATTTAAACTTTTTTTATTATTATTAGGCACGGGGTGTCCTAGATGAATCCCAAACTATGGGAGGACACCTTTAAACCAAATTCATATTCGAGTCTGGTTAGTCCCTTGCGGGAGGAAACTCCGATCCCAAATTTTAAACTGCTAGCTGCATACATGAGTAGGAGTTTAAACCTCTAACCTCACTTAAGTTAGAAGAGCTCCTTACTAATTCACGTACGCCCTAGAGTTTAAAAGTTATTATTTTGACTAATTCATATTAGATTTAGGTTGCAGGTAGAGTTTAATCTTTTTTTTTTTTTTTAAGCGTTTAATATTTGACTCATACTAATTCTTAGATGACATAATCATTGTCAAACACATATCTCGTGTGGCAAATTTCTTTGCTTTTATCCAGAAACCTCATTATGCTTTAGTTAGGCATAAATAAATAAAGTTAATATTGTACATTTTAGACCCACCCAGATAAGAAAAAAAAAATATTGTACATTTTAGTGGGCAACTTTTAGAGGATTTCAGCCCAAATATTATTCACTAAAGATAAATGCATAAAACCCCATTCAAGAATCCTAATCCTTAGCCCTTTTTTCATATGATATCATTATTCTTCTTCCAGGCCCATAACTAATAAGCAATGTGGAAGAATTTGGGTAACCCTAAATTTGGCTCTAGCTCCCCTTGAATTTTTCTTTCTTTGTAAACTCTTCAATAGGATTAGTCCCGAGTTTAAAATAATTTCAATATGCTAAAATTAAATAAAAAGAATAAAATTTCACTTTTATTTTATTTATTTAAAATTTTATTTAGAAATATAAGTAAAATTATTATTAATTGAATTATATATTTATTTAATAATTTTATTTTTTTTTTTTTTTTGTTTTAATTTTTTTAAAGCGAGATGAAGAGTTCAAATCTTAATCCATTTAAAATTTGAGGTTAGAACTTTTCTCCTGCAAGATATCAATTTGGCTCAAACGATAATTAGTCTAGATGCAAATTGGCTTAAAAGTATCCATACTTTTGGGATGTATCGCCAATTGATCTTTAAGCAAACATTCTTCCTTTGCTTCGTGTGGTGGGACTAGCATAGGCTTCGAATGTCGAACCACCAACACTTGCGTTTGTAGAGATGTTGCTTGAATCACCTTTGTTGATATTGTCGTTCTTGGACTCTATTTCAACGGTATTGACGAAAAGAGATGAACAGTAGGCGTTTTGGGTTAGATCTCGAAATGGATTCGAACTTGGAGAGGAAGGGTTGATTTCGTTAGAGGTTCAGTATCATTTTCTTAAATGTGTTTCTTGAGGGAATTTATCTTCTATTTATAGGTGAAAATGGTCATAATCAATGCTATGAAGCTTCTATGTGTCACTCATTTAGAAACAAAATCTTCTAATATCTTTAATATATAAAATATATAAATATATATATATTTAAAATATATAAATGAGATTTAATTATATATTTAAATATATAAATAAATAAAAAAAAAAAAAAAAAAAAAAAAAATATTTATATATATATATATATATATATATATATATAAATAAAATTTATATATCTACATATACAGATAAATATAACAATTGTCTAAACGCATAATCTCGACTAGAAAGTGCATTTGGTTTTAATTAAGCATTAATAAATAAAGTTAATAACCAATCATCGGTTGTTGTTGTAGTAGCGCAAGGGGCTACACTTGGAAGGGCGAACCACGGTTCGATCCCCCACAACTGAGATTGGGGAGGAGCTTAAGTCCGTAATCCCTTGGACCCGCTCCAAATCTGGATTAGTCGATTCATGTGGCGGTTCGGATACCCAGATCCTTAAGAAAAAAAAAATAATAAAGTCAACATTGTACTCAACTTTTAGTGGAAAGCCGGAATATTTCAGCCCAAACATTATTCGCTAAAGATAAATGGATAATAGCCCAACTATAGTGAACCTAATCCAAGAATCGTAATCCTTAACCCTTTTTCATATGATATTATTATTCCTCTTCTGGGCCAATGACTAATCAGCAATGTGGAAGAATTTGGGTAAGCCCAAATTTGGCTTTAGCTCCCCTTCAATAGGTTTACTCGGAGTTTAAAAATAAAAAGAATAAAATTTCACTTTTTATTTTATTTTATTTAAAATTTTATTTAGATTTATAAGTAAAATAATTATTAATTGAATTATATACTCTTATTTAACAATTTCATTTTAACTTTGAATTTTTGTCAAGTGAATTTAAGGGTTTAAATATTTACCCATGTATATATCTGTTTAAAATTAGAAATAAAAATTTCCTTCAGTAAGAATCAATCCTACTCGAATGAGATAAGTATTGACTTAAAAATATGATGAGACTCATTTAAAACACTTTTTTCCTAAGATTTTTTAAAAAAAAAACTTTGTTCTTTTTTTGTTCCTCGTCACGAATCTCTCAGTGGAAGGAGACTCGCATGAAAATCAATTAATCAAAATGCAGAACATATTTTTTCCACTAAATCAAAAAAAAAAAAAAGGAAAGAAAGTAAAAGAAGACAGAGTTTGGATAGGACAGATTTTTGCGGCTCATAAAGTCCAATTTATAGTCCTATAACTATAAATTCTGTCAGAGTCTCCCATGCCATCCAAATACAGACCTTATAAAACAAAATAGTGACAAAATTGAATTGAAATGAAGCTACTAATATATATATATATATATATATATATATTAAAAATGACTTATGAGAAAAGACAAGAAAAGATGAGGTGGCATATTTATCTTGGCAAAACGGCATCAAATCTATATCCCTTTGAAAAAGATGGTTGAGAAATTTTGCTTTCAATACCGCTCTTCCTCCACTTGTGTTGTCATAATCATCAAAAGAATGCGTGAAATATATATATATATATTAGCGGTCCTCAACCGGCTTTTATTAAGCGCTTCATTTTTCCATAACCAAAATCCTTCCAGTTTTATTTTTTTCATTTTTTAATAAAAAATATATTGGACTAATTCAATTTATATATAATTTATGAATACATAAGAATTTACTATTAAATATAAAATAATCTAAATATTTATTACTAATTTAAAATATGTTTTTAATACAACAAAAATAGTTGTTAAATAATAATGAACAGTTAAATCCATCGGGCTGCAGAACCAAATCCTTTTTATTGTTCAACATATTATATTAATAGAATCTTTTCTCCCTTATCCTTAACAGTTCTTATTTTTCCTCTATATTTCTTTTAAAAAATTAATGATAATAAAGAATATAAAGTTTAACTACAACACGACAATTAAGGGTGTATTTGGATAGTAATTTAAATCTTATTGAGTGTATACATATTTCTTTTTCTTTTTTTAAATAAAAAATTAAACAGTATTTGAGTTGTTTCTTAAAATAAATTAAGTTTTATTTTCATAATAATAGATGTATTATTGCAATGTATTTGAAGGTGCTGATGTGATCTAATCTTTAAGTATATCAAGAATAGACTTCACCTCTAAAATCCTTTAATATAACCAAACCAAACAATTTTTAAAACTCCCACTAATTCAAAAATTGGTTCCTAATAAGATTAACACTTAGGGTGGAAAATTCCATTTTTCTAACCATATAAAGTAAGATCAGGGTAGGAGAATCCAAAAAAAAAAAAAAAAAAGATCAGGGTAGGAGAACCATGAGGGGTTGAATCAGTGGTAAGCTCCCTGAAATGAATCGTAAACTCGGACATCTTGAGATCGAATTCTGACACTAATCCCCTCAAGGCCATCGGACTTGGGGATCCCCTTGAATTACTCGAGGTACATTTGAGAAAAACTCCTTGTTAAAGGCCTATGTACCCTCTAGAATTAGTCGTGATGCGTGTTTTCAATTGGACCTGGCAAAAAAAAAAAAAAAAAAGGATTAGGGTAAGGGGGGAAATGGTTCACATGCATGCACATATATGTAAAAGTAGAGAGCATAGAAATAAACAAAAAAAGGAAAAAGACCTCGAGCAGCCCTAGCAAAGGGAAAGCAGCAGCAGTAGCTTTAGAATAAGAAAAAAAGAATATAAATTAGTTGCGACTTGTTGGGAAGCTAGTTGTAATATATACACTTTTTTTTTTTTTTTGTAGTTATATATACACATATATATAAATAATGGTAAGATTAAACCCTTGGCGACTATCAAAAAAAAAAAAAAAAATAATAATTAAATGTTTGACTTGCTACAATAAGAAATAAGAAAGTGCATTGTTAATGTTAAAAGAGGTTGAGAATTTAACACTTACTATAATGATTAAAAATAAATAAATAAATAAATAAATAAATAAATAATGGTAAGATTTTTTTCCTTTTTAATTTTATTAGAATGTTAAATCAAATTAAATTATCATATTTTTTAAATTAAATGAAAAAAATTAATTTAAATTAAAATGGCTATACTAAAAGATATTGAAAAAAAAAGGGAAAGGAAGAGAGAGAGAGAGAAAGCGACTTGTTGGCTTATTTGCAATGCCAAAGTCTCCATTTTTTTTTTTTTTTTTTTTTTGAGAACGCTTTTTTGCCAAAGTCTCAGTCAGCAAATTGCATGCAAATAAATAAATAAAAAGTCATTTCTGATGTTTCTCTTTCGTTCTGATTAGAATTTCCTTGGATCACGAACTTTTTTGTATGCTATTTCCTTCTTTTTTATTTTCCTCCACGTTTTATTTATTTTATTTTTTGAAATAAATGGCTTCTTCTACCAGCTAATACAGTACCTATCTTCCCCCTAAACCAAGTATTCATACAAAGCAATTATATCCAAGCATTTTCTTTTTTAATCTTTTCTTTTTCATGCACATGTTTTTATTTATTATTTTAATGTTGTCTCTTATTGGAGGCATGCGAATATAAAAATAAGGATGAAGAAGGTGTTTGTGCAATTGGCAGATGTAAATTAGTTGTAAATTATAAATAATTATAGTAGGTTGATTATTTCTTAATTGATAGCTTAGAATCAACTATATTCTTATTGTGGGATCTAAATGTATCTATTCTTTGTATATATATAGTTGGCAAAATGCTCTGAATAATACAATTGAGGATAACATCTTTGACACCTCATTTCATGGTAGCAGAGCTAGCTCTAAGTTCCTATTTTGGAATTTGACCAGAAAACATTTATCTTCAATATATATAGTCTGTTCTGTTTTGTTTATGGCTGATTCTGCAATCATGTCCACCACATCATCCGCTGGTTCTACATCAATTACTCACTCTTATAGTGACCATTCGTGGCCACAAAATGATTGGCTATCTTACAAGTGATCTTCCACGTCCTCTTGTTGTTGATCCTACAAGTGAGGCTTGAGAAGTCAATAACTCCATAGTAATGACATGACTCATTAATTCAATAGAGCCCCAAATCAGTCAGACTTACCTTCTTCTCAAATCTACTAAGGATATATGGGATGCAGTCGAGGAAAATTATTCTGACCTTGAAAATTCTTCACAGGTCTTTGAGCTCAAGCTCTCGTTAAAAGATATCTGACAAGGTTCCGACGATGTGACCACATAGTATAATCAGTTAAAGACCCTATGGCAAGAGCTTGATCTATTCTACGAGGCTAATTGGGGGGCGGGGGGATTGAAGAGCATAAAAAATTTTAAAAATATCTTGACAAAGCTGAAAGACTATTTGATTTTCTTGCAGGTTTACATCGTGATCCGAATGAAGTGCATGGTCGAATTCTCCGCCGACGGCCCTTGCCACCTATTGGTGAAGCATTTGCATAAGTTTGTCGCAAAGAAAATCGATGTTGTGTCATGCTAGGCACTTCTAAACTTCCAGTTATTGCCTATGGAGACAACCTTCTAGAAACCAATGCTTTGCTCACTCGGAATGCCTCTAACTACCAGAATTGCTCCAACTTGAAGTCTTCCTGGACAACAGTTGCACAACCCATAGACTCCTCATATCAAAGGCCTTCTGATATTGACAATCGACCTTGGTGCAATCATTGTAATAGTACTGGACATACTCATACGACTTGCAACCAGTTGATTAGGTTTTCAAAGAAGTCATTGATGTGTGTTTTGAGTGAGTAAAAATATAGTATCATATAAAGTAAATAATCTCACAAAACAGTGTCACATAATCAAACACAACTAAGGCAGAGTACCTATCGCATGCAGATAGTAACACTGGAGTACCACAATTTTAAATTTATAAATATCGTATCCCCGGGAACGTTGGTAACGACTGGTTAGTTTCTACCAATTATGATAAACTTTAAAGTTCAGGGAATTAGTCCTAGGTGGCCATTCAATTCGGATATGTTTGAGTAAAAGAATAATAAAGATAAGAATGGAAAATAATTGACTAAGATCTCTAATGAAGTACGTATGATTAATTAAGTTGAACAATGTTCGAATGTGTAGCTTGCAAGTGGATCTAAGACAATTATGAATTCGAATTATCTTACTACCATACCCGAGTTATCTAGAATCCTTACCTCAATATGGTGGTTGCAAGTAATCCTAGACCTTTTTAGATTAGCTATTGAGGCGTCAATTCAACAACATAATCTTAAGATTTGCATTAATTCCAAACCCGAGATTATTAGGCTTCCTAACCTTAGTATGGTGGCCACAAGTTATTAGTCCTAATCCGGCAATCTGTTAAATCTCCTATGGTGGGGACTCATTAACAAATCGTCAATTCAATTAACTATTGTAGTATCATGCATCAACCTAAGTTCCATAGCATAAACTCAATACGAGAATTAAATCGAAAGCGTAAAACAATAAGCAATTCATAATGTATATTAAAACATATCCTTCCTAGGAATATATAAATCATTAATCAATCAATCAAAATAAAGAGTATCTTAGGACATAGAATCATAACATATAAATGAAAAGAAATACAAAAACGAAAAGAAAAGGAAAGAGAAAGTTGTCGTGTTGCTCTTACTGCTTCCACGGATTGGCTTAATCCTCCAGACCTCGCCGAGACTCGGACTCCGGATCCTTATCCCGCTTTGAAGATCTTCAGCTATCACTCCCCTCAACTAAACTATAGTGTATCCCTTATGGTGGAGGCTCAACCCTACACTCGAGAAGAAAGAAAAATGAAAACTAAAAACTCGACTAAAGCGTATCACGAAATTCCTATTGGCTAGGAACTCGGAAATGCTCCTGTTCCGAGTGATTCCGGTGTGTCAAAGCTTGCACATGATGCCTCTATTTATAGGGGTGAGTTGGGCTAGAAAATAGAAATTTTCCAATGTGGGACATTTACTAGGCCATAGCGGCACAGTGCTGTGGGCGTTGCGGCACGGGGCTGCGCGCGTTGTGGCACGGTGCTGCGATTGTGGCACGATGTTGCACGCATTACTCTTAAATTGCAATTTAGTCCCTAATTTCTTCCTTTCTTCCATTTTGGTCCCAAAAAACCAAATCGAAAACAGAAAGAATTTGAGTAATTCTCATTCAATTAAGTCCAATTAACTCCATAATTAACTCGAATTGAACACAATTAATGTATAAAAATACGATATAAAATCGAGTTATCAAATACCCCACACTTAGTCTCTTGCTTGTCCTCAAGCAAACTACTAAATACAGTTCTAGGAAACACATATAACTCAACTAATCATGCTCATCAAGTAGGCTCGAAAAGTGTTCATAGAATCTCAACAATTCAAACTTCTCAAATACATTTCCAAGTTAGCAAGCTTATCAAAGAGTGAAATACTCGTAATGCCTCATCAAATGTATCATGCATGAATCGAGAAGAAATAATTCAAAATATTCATATTAACTCAACACATATCCAATCATAGAATCTCCCTGGGTGTAGTGTGTGTTCTACTCCGACTCATCATCCAAACAATAGACTTCCCTTCAAACTAGTAGAAAGATAGTATGTTGATCACTTAGACGTCACAATAGCTAATTATAATTAACCATCTAGGGATCAAGTCACAATGCCACACTTATTCCTCTCTTTTTTTTAAAATACACTCTTTTTTTTTTCTTTAGATATATATATATATTTTTCTCTTTTTTTTTTGCAGCGGGTATAAGAGTTTACTTAACCATGTTAACTTTAACTACCTTTGTAGCAGGTCTCACTCCGGTGGCTCCCAGACCTCAAAGACCTTAGGGCACCAGGCATTCAATTCCCTTCAGGAGTGATTCCTAAGTAGCAAAGAACACTTGCAAACTACCCTTATTAAAATAAATGACAGAAAAATAAACTAGTGGCATGCTTCTCAAACCCCTATCAAGTTACCATAACAGCTATCACAACATCCAGATGGTCTAACACTATTTAACTAAAAGTTCAAAAGTGATCCATCAAACAATTTCGCCAAAATAGATGTGCTTAAGATAACAGGGATTTCCTACAACTAGACTAGCATCAAGTTTCTATGAATAAATCAAACTCAATCCTCAAGATTCTTATAATCAAACAAATAGTTTTTATCATAAGCGGAGTAAATCATACTTGAAGTTTATCGGATATCCCAAAAAGTTTAAAATTGCCATAAAATTCGAGAAAATCAAAAAAATCTAGCAAAATTTAGCCCATAGAAATTCACCCCCTACCCCACACTTAAAATGAACACTGTCCTCCGTGTTAAAGGTAGGTGAAAAATGAGTACCCCACACTTAATCTGAAACATCTATTAGCACAATAAAACAAAGCAGATACGATAGATGCCCAAGACTAAGTAATATCCTAAAATAGAAAACACCAACAAGAAAACAAAGCAAAAAGAACAAAAACGAAAAACGAAAACAAGAAAAAGGGAAAGAAGAAAAACTAGGTATCCAACGGTTTGCAGCGGCTACTGAAATCGAAATGATGTGGCGGTGTGGTGGTGCGGTGGTTCATATGGTGGAACCTCATCCTCAGCAGATATTCATATACCCTCAACTTGTATGTCTGTCCATAAGTTTCAGAGGGTAGTGATGGTCACAGGTGTTGTAGATGTGCTTTCCATACTAAGAGTTGCAGCTGCAATATCTATACCAAGAAATCTCACAACTGTAGTGAAGTTCTGTCTCAAAACATGTTCACGAGTATTAGTAGCATATTCCTTAGCAATTCTAGCGAATATTCTAATTATGTCCACGAGAATACGTCTAAAAACATGTGATAACTCATTTTTGTCTATGGCATGAATCACTTCAATATTATCCTTTTTATTAATAACATGCATAACATGCAAACACTGAAGCACTGAATCAATAATCGAAGCTTTTGACCTTCTAAGATAAACAGAATGATGCACAGTGATATTGTCCCAAATAGATTTCAAACTCAAATCATGATCATATTCACCAAGTCTAAAAGAAATAGACCTTTTATGATGCTCAAAAAGTATAGAAGATTTACATACTAGTACCTCGTAAGTAGCTCTTTCGCATTAAAATTGCAGTTGTATGGTAGAGTATGCATCTGTGTATCTAACTCAAGAATTATAAGGGTCTCCCAATCAATTCTTCTGCCATGTTGTACTAATCTTCTCGGAAATGAGTTGTAGCGTTCAGTAGCTACGTTCCGATCTACTTGAAATGAATAAATCGAGATAGCGATCGGTGGAGGATGAACTCTCTTTAGTGCCATAGATGCAAGGTAGCAACTATATGTATACAAAGATAGAAAAAGAGAGTTGAGTGAATTTAGAGATAAATAGGGGATGAGTAATGAATAGCTATGAGTAGCAAAGTTTGCACAGTTCCCCATGAACACGGTCGTGCAGTGCACATGCACAATCAAATTCTACCATTCTTGAATCTAATGTGTTCCAAACAATTTATATGCAGTAAAAATTTTACTGGAACAATCATTATCCACTCAATACATCAATTGACACAAGAATGTCTTATTTGGAACATTCAACATCTATTTAATTAAACAGTGTAATCACTATGTTGGAACATCCAGTTTCTATCATGCCATGATCATTTAGCACATATATACCTGTCTGGAACTTCCAGAATCTACTCAAGTAAGCATAGTAGTCCTAAACTAGAACATCCAGTCTCTTAAATAAAAGTGAAAATCCTATTCTGGAGCATCCAGATTCTAAATAAACAGTGTAGACATAAATTACGCCCAAAAACCACATAAGACACCTTTAAAATAAAACACACAAACAAAAGACAAACAAAGAAAAACAAGAACAAGAAACAAAACATCGAAAACAAAAACATAGGGTTGCCTCTCTATAAGCGCTTCTTTATTGTCATTAAGCTGGACTGCCTTTCCTCCTCGGAAGGACTTTATATTCGATTTTCTCGAACAATTCCCTGTAAAATTTCAACTTGTGTCTATTCACCTTGAATGATGTTTCACCCTCATTCATTACTTCACAAGCTACCACAGTGAGACTTTTTTATAACGAAGGAGTTTGTCCAATAGCTTTAAAACATCCTGAAAATGTTCTCAAATGTGAATATAATAACATTGTATCCTCAAGTTGAAATTCCTCTAAATTGTCTATCATGCCAAATCCTATTTTTCCATTTAAAGTTCATTGAATTTTCATATTTATCAAATTCATCAAATTTTAGGATTCTATCCAATGTACACAAAATGCATTATAATTCAACAAGTGGGTGCAGGGTGATCGGTGTACATAATAGTGTTGGACAAGGCCAAATATATCAAATGCATATACAACGGTTAGCATAGTATATTATTTAGACATTCATAGCATACCTTTGTCCTCAAACCACTCCTACTACATATTTACTAACATCACATATCATATAACCAATTTCAATCAGGGGGATGTTATAATGGGTGCAGTAGTGAAAGAATTCCTTTAATAAAATTCATGCAAAAATACCTTATCGAACACAAAAGGAATATCTTTTCCAGTTAAGCATATGAGTCGTTTTTATGCATCTTTAAAACATATATTCTAGATTTCACAAACAATGCATGAACGTATATCAATCATAGGAAATCATCTATAAACTCCCTTAAACTCTCTTATCATGTTAAGAAATAATATAGCTAGAACAACTATCAAGAAAACAATAGAACATGTATGAGAGTAAAGGTTAGGATTGGTGATACCTCGATTTTATATCATATTTTTATACATTAATTGTGTTCAATTCGAGTTAATTATGGAGTTAATTGGACTTAATTTAATGGGAATTACGCAAATACTTTCTCTTTTCGATTTCAAAGTTTCAGGGACCAAAATTGAAGAAAGGAAGAAATCGGGGACTAAATTGCAATTTAAGAGTAACGCGTGCAACATCGTGCCACACACGCGCGCAGCCTTGTGCCATACAAGTGTCGTTCCACGTGTGTCGTGCCACAATGCGCAAGACCGTGCCGCAACGCCCAGGCCGCGCGTGCCGCCGCGGCGGCGACGCACCATGCCGCTATGGCCTAGTAAATGTCCCACATTGGAAAATTTATGTTTTCCAACCCAACTCACCCCTATAAATAGAGGCATCATGTGCAAGCTTTGGCACACCGGAATCACTCGGAACAGGAGCATTTTCGTGTTCCTAGCCAATAGGAATTTCGTGATAAGCTCTAATCGAGATTAAGTTTTCATTTTTCTATCTTCTCGAGTGTAGGGTTGAGCCTCCACCATAAGGGATACCCTATAGTTTAGTTGAGGGGAGTGGTAGCGAGTCTGGAAGATCTTCAGAGCGAGATAAGGATCCGGTGCACAAGTCTCGGCGAGGTCCGGAGAATTAAGCCAGTCCGTGGAAGCAGTGAGAGCAACACGACAACTTTCTCTTTCCTTTTCTTTTTGTTCTTGTATTTCTTTTCCTTTATATGTTATGATTCTGTGTCCTAAAATACTCTTTATTTTGATTGATTGATTAATGATTTATATATTCCCGGGAAGGATATGTTTTAATATACATTATGAATTGCTTATTGTTTTACGCTTTTGATTTGATTCTAGTATTGAGTTTATGCTTTGTGAAACTTAGGTTGATGCATGATACTACAATAGTTAATTAAATTGAGGATTTGTTAATGAATCCCGACCGTAGGAGATTTAATGACCGTATTGAGGTTAGGCATCCTAATAATCTTGGGTTTGGAATTAATGCAAATCTTAAGGTTATGTTATTAAATTAACGCCTTAATAACTAATCTAAAAAGGTTTAGGATTCCTTACAACGACCAGTATTGAGGTAATCATTCTAGAAAACTCGGGTATGGTAGTAAGATAATTCGAATTCATAATTGCCTTAGATCTGCTTGCAAGCTACACATTCGAACATTGTTCAACTTAATTAATCATACGTACTTCATTAGAGATCTTAGTCAATTATTTTCCATTCTTGTTTTAATTATTCTTTAAACAACATATCTGAATTGAATGGACACCTAGGACTAATTCCCCAAACCTTAAAGATTGTCATAATTGGTAGAAACTAACCAGCCATCACCAACGTTCCCGAGGATACGATATTTATAAATTTAAAATCGTGGTACTCCCGTGTTACTATCTGCATGCGATAGGTACTCTGCCTTAGTTGTGTTTGATTATGTGACACTGTTTTGTGAGATTATTTGCTTTATATGATACTATATTTTTACTCACTCAAAACACACACCGGATTTATGGCGCCGCTGCCGGGGACGCTAAATTCATAATATTTTTGAAATTCCGCGCAAAATTTTAGAAATTTTATGATTTGGTAACGGTAGTATCTATCCTTTATGACTGGATTAGTGGAATTAGACCTCACTTTCCTAAGTATACGGTTTCCTAAATTGTTAATTTTAGAAATTATCTAGAATTAAATAATTAAGGTCATCTAGTTTTAGAAAATTCATTCTAAAACCATACTAGGAAAAACTCTAGAGATTATCTAGGTCGATTAAAAAAAAAAAAAAAATTATTTTTCGAAATCTTTTTCTTTGCCTTCTTCTTATCTTATTGAAAAATCATGTCTAATCTATCTTTGGTATTATCAAAAACTAAAAATTTTTGACTTCATCGTGCGAGGATCCACCTGAATTGAAACCGAAAGGGCTGGCCAACCTATTTCTACTATGGATTCATAAGATGAAGGTAAGAACTTCCTTGATTATAATTGCAAATCTCAGTAAGGAACAAAAGAGATTGATTCTGGATGCACTAAAAGAGGTACAAAATAGTTTTTGCTTACAATTGCTGACAATCCATGTATCAATCCTAGCCTTTGCTCTCATACATGTTCTAATGTTTTCCGAATAGCTGTTATAGTTATATTATATTCTTAACATGATAAGGGAGTTTATAGATGATTTCATATGATTGATATACATTCATGCATTGTTTGTGAAATCTAGAATCTATGTTTTAAAGATGAATGAAAACAACGCATATGCTTAACTGGAAAAGTTATTACTTTTGTGTTTGATAAGGCATTTTTGCATGGATTTTATTAAAGGAATTCTTTCACTACTGCACCCATTATGGCATCCCCCCGATTGAAATTGGCTATATGATATGTGATGTTAGTAATTATGCAGTAGGAGTTGTTTGAGGACAAGGATATGCTATGAATTTCCAAATGATATACTATTCTAGATGTTGTATATGCATTTGATATATTTGATCTTGTCTAATACTATTATGTACACTGATCACCCTGCACTCACTTGTTGAATTATAAAGCATTTTGTGTACATTGGATAGAATCCCAAAATTGAATGAATATGGAAATTCAATGAACTTTAAATGGAAAAATAGGATTTGGCATGATAGACAATTTAGAGGAATTTCAACTTTTGGATACAATGTTATTATATTCACATTTGAGAACATTTTCGGGATGTTTTAAAGCTATTGGACAAACTCCTTCGTTATAAACAAGTCTCACTATGGTAGCTTGTGAAGTAATGAATGAGGGTGAAACATCATTCAAAGTGAACAGGACATAAGTTGAAATTTTACAGGGAATTGTTCGAGAAAATCGAACATGCAGTCCTTATGAGGAGGAAAGGTAGTCCACGCTTAATGACAAGGAAGAAGCGCTTATAGGGGAGGCAACCCTATGTTTTTGTTTTCTTTGTTTTGTTTTTTTTTTTTTTTGTTTTTTTTTTTTTTTGTTTGTCTTTCGTTTGTGTGTTTTATTTTAAAGGTGTCTTATGTGGTTTTTGGCGTAATTTATGTCTACTCCGTTCCGGATGCTCCGGAATAGGATTTTCACGTTTATTTAGAAATTGGATGTTCTAGTTTAGGACTACTATGCTTACTTGAGTAGATCCTGGAAGTTCCAGACAGGTATATATGTGCTAAATGATCATGGCATGATAGAAACTGGATGTTCCAACATAGGGACTACAATGTTTAATTATATAGATGTTGGATGTTCCGGATAAGACATTGTTGTGTCAATTGATGTATTGAGTGTATAATGATTGTTCCAGTAGAAATTTTACTGCATATAAATTATTTGGAACACATTAGATTCAAGAATGATAGAATTCGATTGTGCATGTGCACTGCACGATCGTGTTCATGGGGAAGCTGTGCAAACTTTGCTACTTGTAGCTATTCATTACTTTATTCCCTATTTATCTCTAAATTCACTCAACTCTCTTTCTCTATCTCTGTATACATATAGTTGCTACCTTGCAGCTATGACACTGAAGAGAGTTCATCCTCCACCGATCGCTAGCTCGATTTATTCATTTAAGATATTTCAAGTAGATCGGAACGTAGCTACTGAACGCTACAACTCATTTCTGAGAGGATTAGTACATCATGGCAGAAGAATTGAATTGGGAGACCCTTACAATTCTTGAGTTAGATACACAGATGCATACTCTACCATACAACTGCAATTTTAATGCGGAAGTGCTACTTACGAGGTACTAGTATGTGAATCTTCTATACTTTTTGAGCATCATGAAAAGTCTATTTCTTTAAGGCTTGGTGGATATGATCATGATTTAAGTATGAAGCGAGTAGAATTGTCTTTAACATCTATTTGGGACCATATCACTGTGTATCATCCTTTTTATTCTAGAAGGTCAAAAGCTTATGTTTCTCATTTTGTATTTCACTTGTTTGCATGTTTTGCTTGCATGCTATTAATAGAAAAGAGAATATAGAAGTAATTAATGTCATAGATATAAATGAGTTATCATATGTTTTTAGATGTATTCCTGTGGACATAATTAGAATATTTGCTTTGAATTGCTAAGGAATATGCTACTAACACTTGTGAACGTGTTTTGAGACATAGCTTCACTAGAGTTGCGAGATTTCTTGGTATAGATATTGCCCCTTGCAACTCTCGGTATGGAAAGCACATCTACTACACCCTCGACCATCACTACCCTCCGGAACATGGACAAACATACAAGTTGAGGGTATCTGGACATCTGCTTGAGGATGAGGTTCCCACCATACGAACCACCGCACCACCACACCGCCACATCATTTCGATTCCAGCAGTGCCGCAACCACTGGATACCTAGTTTTTCTTCTTTCTTTCTTTTTTTTTTTTTTTTTTTTTCTTTTTCTTTTTTGTTTTTTTTTCCTTTTTTTCTTTTTGGTGTTTTCTATTTTAGGACACTACTTAGTCTTAAACATCTTTCTCCTTTGCTTTGTCTTATTTGTTCATAGATGTTTTAGATTAAGTGTGGGGTTTTCATCTCCACCTGCCTACAACACTGAGGACAGTGTTCATTTTAAGTGTTGGGTAGGGGTAAATTTTGCTAGAATTTTTGAATTTTCTTGAATTTTATGGTAATTTTAAACTTTTTGGGATATCGGATAAACTTTTGAAGCATGATTTACTCCGACTATGATAAAAACTATTTGTTTGATTGTAAGAATCTTGAGGATTGAGTTTGATTTATTCATAGAAACTTGATGCTAGTCTAGTTGTAGAAAATCCCTGTTATCTTGAACACATCTATTTTGGCGAAATTGTTTGACTGATGGATCACTTTTGGACTTTTAGTTAAATAGTGTTAGACCATTTAGATGTTGTGATAGCTGTTATGGTGACTTGATAGGGGTTTGAGAAGCATGCCACTAGTTTATTTTTCTGTTATTTATTTTAATAAGGGTAGTTTGCAAGTGTTCTTTGCTACTTAGGAATCACTCCTGAAGGGAATTGAATGCTTGGTGCCCTAAGGTCTTTGAGGTCTGGGTGCCACCGGAGTGAGACCTGCTACAAGGGTAGTTAAAGTTAACATGGTTAAGTAAACGCTTATACCCACTGCATTGAAAAAAAAAAGAAAAAATATATATATGTTTGAAAAAAAAAAGAGTATATAAAAAAAAAAGTAATAACCGTGGCATTGTGACTTGATCCCTAAATGGTTAATTGTAATTAGCTGTTGTGACGTATAAGTGATCAACATACTATCTTTCTCCTAATTTGAAGGGAAGTCTATTGTTTGGATGATGAGTCGATTAGAACACACACTACACCCAGGGAGATTCTATGATTAGATGTGTGTTGATTTAATATGGATATTTTGAATTATTTCTTCTTGATTTGCACATGATACATTTGATGAGGCATTAGGAGTGATTCACTCTTTGATAGTCCATTCCAATTTTCTGAACAAGTTTGAATTGTTGAACACCTCCTGTACTTAATTGATGAACATGGTTAGTTGAGTTATGTGTTTTCTTGGACTATATTTAGTAGTTTGCTTGAGGACAAGCAAAAGACTAAGTGTGGGGTATTTGATAACTCGATTTTATATAATATTTTTATACATTAATTGTGTTCAATTCGAGTTAATTATGGAGTTAATTGGACTTAATTGAATGGGAATTACGCAAATTCTTTGTGTTTTCGATTTCTGAAGTTTTAGGGACCAAAATTGAAGAAATGAAGAAATCGGGGACTAAATTGCAATTTAAGAGTAACGCGTGCAACATCGTGCCACACACGCGCAGCATTGTGCCATACAAGTGTCATTCCACAGCGTCGTGCCACAATGCGCAGCACCGTGCCACAACGTGCGCAACACCGCGTGCCGCAACGCCCGTAGCACCCGGGCGCGACGGGGTGACGACGCCGCGCTATGGCCTAGTAAATGTCCCACATTGGAAAATTTCTATTTTCCAGCCCAACTCACCCCTATAAATAGAGGCATCATGTGCAAGCTTTGGCACACCGGAATCACTCGAACAGGAGCATTTCCGTGTTCCAAGCCAATAAGAATTTCGTGATAAGCTCTAGTCGAGATTTAGTTTTCATTTTTCTTTCTTCTCGAGTGTAGGGTTGAGCCTCCACCATAAAGGGTACCCTATAGTTTAGTTAAGGGGAGTGGTAGTTGAAGATCTTCAGGAGCGAGATAAGGATCCGGGGCACAAGTCTCGGGGAGGGCCGGAGGATTAAGCCGCATCCGTCAAGCGTGAGAGCAACACGACAACTTTCTCTTTCCTTTTCTTTTCGTTCTTGTATTTCTTTTCCTTTATATGTTATGATTATGTGTCCTAAGATACTCTTTATTTTGATTGATTGATTAATGATTTATATATTCCCGGGAAGGATATGTTTTAATATACATTATAAATTGCTTATTGTTTTACACTTTCGATTTAATTCTCGTATTGAGTTTATCTTTGTGAAACTTAGGTTGATGCATGATACTACAATAGTTCATTAAATTGATGATTTGTTAATGAATCCCGACCGTAGGAGATTTAATGAGTTGCCGATTATGACTAATAACTTGCCAGGTAGGCACCATCGAGGTTAGGCATCCTAATAATCTTGGGTTTGGAATTAATGCGAATCTTAAGGTTATGTTACTAAATTGACGCCTTAATAACTAATCTAAAAAGGTTTAGGATTCCTTACAACGACCAGGTTTTCACACCCTCCTTGAGTAAGATAATTGCAAATTCATAATTGCCTTAGTCAAATCATCGCTTCAAGAGATCATCGAATTATTGTCCATCTTAATTAACTCATACGTACTTCATTAGGATCATGGCATCAACCTAAGTGTCCGAGAGGAATAATAAAGCATAAGAATCGAAAATACGAGTATTAAGATCTCTATGAAGACGATGATTAAAACAATAAGCAATTCATAATGTATACTAAAACATATCCTTTCTAGGAATATATAAATCATTAATCAATTAATCAAAATAAAGAGTATCTTAGGACTATAGAATCATAACATATAAAGGAAAACAAATCAACAACATAATCTATGATTTGCATAAATCCAGACCGAGATTATTAGGCTTCCTAACCTCGGCATGGTGGCCACAAGTTATTAGTCCCTAACCGGATCGTTAAATCTCCTATGGTGGGGACTCATTAACAAACCGTCGATTCAATTAAATATTGAAGTATCATGCATCAACCTAAGTTCCATAGCATAAACCAATACGAGAATTAAATAAAGAAAACAATAAGCAATTCATAATGTATACTAAAACATATCCTTTCTAGGAATATATAAATCATTAATCAATTAATCAAAATAAAGAGTATCTTAGGACTATAGAATCATAGCATATAAAGGGAGGAACCCTACACGCGAGAAGAAAGAAAAAGGAAAGCTCCCCCCCCCCCCCACGGCCCGCCCCCCCCCCCCCCCCCCCCCGGCCCGGGCCCGGGCCCTTACCCCACTCAAGATCTTCACGCTATCCTCCCCCTCAAAGCAGCTATCCTTACCTGGTGGAGGCTCAACCTACCCGAGAAAAAAAAAACTAAAAACTCGACTAGAGCTTATCACGAAATTCCTATTGGCTAGGAACCTGGAAATGCTCCCTCCCGGAGTGATTCCGGTGTGTCAAAGCTTGCACATGATGCCTCTATTTATAGGGGTAATTTGGGCTGGAAAACAGAAATTTCCAATGTGGGACATTTACTAGGCCATAGCGGCACGTGTTTGCGGGCGGCGCGGCACGGTGCCGCGCGCGTTGTGGCACGGTGCTGCGCATTGTGGCACGATGTTGTGGCACGACACTTGTGTGGGCACAGTGCTTGCGGGTGTGTGGCACGATGTTGCCCGCGTTACTCTTAAATTGCAATTTAGTCCCTAATTTCTTCCTTTCTTCAATTTTAGTCCCTGAATCTCGAAACCGAAAACATAAAGAATTTGCGTAATTCTCATTCAATTAAGTCCAATTAACTCCATAATTGACTCTAATTGAACACAATTAATGTATAAAAATACGATATAAAATCGAGTTATTAGTCATCTCCATGACAATGCAATCATAAGATATTAAACTCCTTAAAAACCGATGGTTCAAATCTTTTCACTGTTCAACTCACAAAAGAGTAGCATGAATCTCTTCAACAATTACTATCACAACAAGTATCTTCCTCTACATGCAATTTAACCATTCAAGGTAGTGCTCTTAAATCAAATTTTGTCGGTTGTATAATTTCTCAAATTTGGATCCTGGAGTCGGGTGCTTCATATCATATAACTGCAGATTCTTCTCTATTTGACACTTATGCTCCTAGCCACTCATTATCTCGTGTCCGTATTGAGGAAGAATCTTTCTCAACTTAGCCAAAGACAGAACTATGAAACTCTCACCTAAAATTACGCTAAAATCTATTCTTCATGTTCCAAAAGCTATCCTACAATTTACTTTCGATTAGTAAACTCACTCAAGATAACAAGTGTTGTGCTAATTTCTCTTCCACTACATGTCTTATACAGAAACAGCCGACGAGGAGGGTGATTGGCAATGCTAAGGCAGTGTATAACTTATATTTGTGGGAAGGCCATCTTTCAACAAATAAATCTACAAGTGTTGTCTTAGTTTTCCATCAATAATGATATAATACTATGACGCAATCGCTTAGGTCACCCAAATTTTAGGTACTTGAAACGCTTGTTACCTCACCTATTCATCAATAAAATTTCTATTCTTTGAACTGTGAATCTTATCAAATGTCCAAACAGACTCATGTTCCTTATTTTATTAGACCATATGTTGCATCCAAACCTTTTTCATTAATTTATAGTGATCTTTGTGGAGCATGCTGTATTCGTAACATTTTGGGTGCACAATGATTTATTACATTTATTGATGATCATACTAGGGTCTGTTGGTTATATCTTATTAAAGAAAAATCTGCGGCCACATAAATTTTTAAAAGTTTTCATTCCATGATAAAAAAATCAGTTTCAGGCTCAAATTAACACTCTTCATATTCATAATGGCCATGAGTATTTGAACTCTGTCATAGGCCAGTATCTTGCTTCTAATGGAATCATTCATCAAAGTTCCTATCCAGATACTCCCCAAAAAAATGGAGTATTTGAACGAAAAAATTGCCATCACCTCGAAGTTGGCCAGTCTATTATGTACTCAATATGCATGTTCCAAAATATCTTTGGGGCGAAGCTGTTCTCACTGCTTACCGTCTTATAAATTGCATGCCATAAAAAACACTATCATTTCAAACTCTATTGTCCGTTCTCACTCAGAGTTATCCATGGTTTCCAATAGGATCTATGCCACTTTGTGTCTTTGGTAGCATTGTGTTTGTCCATATTCATACTCTAAGACAATCTAAGCTTTCTTCTAGGGCAAATAAGTTTGTTTTCATAGGATATTCTCCAACTCGGAAAGGATACAAATGTTACTTCCCTACTCTTAAACGTGTTTTTGTGTCCAAGGATGTCACATTCTTTTAATCTGGACCTTATTTCTCCTACACTCATCTTTAGGGGGAGTCTCTAAGTGACGATGAAACATTAACCTCATTGTGTCAACTAGAAAATACTGCAGTAGTTGAGCCTCCAGAAAATATTGTAGTTTTTCCAAATGTCATCAACATCAACAATGTCACTCTAGTTAATCTAGTCTCAATTCTCCCTAACCCGCCAGTTGTTCTAATAGAACCTCCACAAGCTAAGAAAACATTGCAGATCTATACTCGTCGACGTACCACCGGTCTAAAACAAGATTAGCCTACTACCCAATTTTTCCAAGAACCTATCCCAGCTGACTGTTTCTTGGAACCACTACACGCCAAGGACAACACCACCGTGGTCGAGCCTCCCTCAACTGATCTTCCGATTGCTATACGAAAAGGCACCTGAGCATGCACCTTGCATCCGATCTCCAAGTTTGTTGCTTACAACAAGTTATCTCCTTCTTATCGGGGGTTTACTACTAATCTTTCCACTGAAGCTGTTACAAAAAACATACGTCAAACACTCTAATGTTCGAAGTGGAAACTAGCAGTTCTAGATGAGATGCAAGGGTTTGAAGATAACAACACATGATACTTCACCGAGAGGATATTCTTAATTTAGAAATTCCCGGGAGGATATTGTTTATCATTTCCATTATGAGTTTATTTTATCTTGCGTTTTCAATTAGTTTCTTATTCGATTTATGCCATGAAACTTAGATTTGCATCTAGTTGAGTATGTAATTGGAATAATTAATTAATTGACGGTTTGTTAATGAGACCCGACCATAAGAGATTTAGCAGATTGCCGGATTAGGTGTAATAACTTGCGGCGACCGTACCGAGGTTAGGCAGCCTAATAATCTCGAGTTGGAATCAATGCAAATCTTAAGATTATGTTGTTAAATTGACGCCTTAATAACTAATCTACAAAGGTTTAGGATTACTTGCAACGATCGTATTGAGGTAATCATTTTAGATAACTCGAGTACGGTAGTAAGATGAATTGGATTCGTAATTGTCTTAGGTCCACTTATAAGTAATTTTCGAATATAGGTCAACCCAATTGATTCAAGAACTTAATTCATATTCTAATTTACTTTACTTGTCATTTCAATTCCTAGATTATAGAAACACCTTCTACATGAATTGAATTGAACTTTAGGACTAATTCTTCTTAAACAAAACTTGTCATGATTGATAGACACTAATAAACCGTCACCAACGTTCTTGGGGAAAACGATAAATTTATAAATGTAAAATAGTTGATACTACCATGTTACTATCTGCATCAATAGGTACTCTACCTTAGGTTTTGGTTAATTAAGTGACATCATATTTTGATCTTATCTGCTACACTTAATTTAATCCGAATCATAATCTATGCATTTTATATAGTAACCAAAATACACATCAGTTGGAGACCCATTTCTCTTGTTATTTTTTCTTTTCTAGCTTTCATATTTACTATTTTTTTTTTCTTTTTAATATTTTTGTTACTTTTTTTTGAGTTTATATGTAAAGATTTTCTTTGATCTTTAAACATAAATTTTTCTTATTCATAAAAGCTATCTTTGCCATGACGTCCGAGAACGGTGGCTCGAGTATTATAAATTTAGATAATATGATTTTGTTGTTATTTACCATATTATTTATTTTAGTTTTATTTTGACTCAAAATTTTTAAATTGAGTATTTTGTATTTATCCGTGTTTATTAGGTTGGAATTTTCCCTAATACTTATTTATAAAGTTTATTCCAATTCATTTGGTGTAATTTGTCATCTTTGTTAATGAAAGTTTATGTAAATATATATATAAGAGCAACAACAAATAAAATATGGGAACTAAGAATAAGATATATATATTAATTTGAATATACATATATCCAACTTATTTATAATACATAAATATATTATGAATTTGATTCACTAGTAGTCTTCATTTTATTTGGGTGAATTCTTCACTCTCAACCTAGTGAGATTACCACCAGTATCAAGTTCTGGACTTTATTATTTTTTCTATCAACTAAAGCATATTATTATTATTATTATTATTATCATTATAGTTGTTGTTGTTATTATTATTATTATTATTTTTATTACTACTACTATTATTATTTGGCATTAGTGATCTTGTTGAATTTTTCTTTTTAAAATACGTATTTTTTTATTGATTTGCATATATTGCTATTATTTTAAATTTATTTTTTAAGAAGGATTTTTATTTGCTAGTCATTTAAATTTTAATTTGTATAATTTTTTCCCCCCTTAGTTTTGATCACTTCCGGAATATATTTTTATTTATATTTCTATATTATGGAAAACAATGCACAGATTTATGTAATTTTTATATGAAATTATAGGTCTACGTTAAAAAAAGATAAAAAAAAAAAAAAAAAAAAAGAAAAGAAAGCAAAAGAAATACCAATTTTGGCATCTACTAAACCAGGCAAAAAGTTTTTGCAAATCAACTAGGTGAATATAGCATTTTTTTTAAAAAAATAAAAGATTAAATATTATCCAAAAGAATAGTTAAGAAACATGAAAGACGACTACTTTAAGGATCATAAATAAATAATTAAAAAAAAAATTAGAATAAAAGAAAGAATTCCCGCCACTCACTAGAAATTTTCAAGATCATCATTGTTGAAATCGTCCATATCTTGCTAAAAAGGCATGGACCTCATATTCCAAAGAATAAGGAAAGCACAAGAAAAATGAACATTAATTTTATTAATTTTTTTTATTAACTGTAAATAACACAAATATATGTTGTCACAAGGGGCCAAAAAAGGTTCCCTTTCTCTCTCTCTCTCTCTCTCTCTCTCTCTCATATATATATATATATATATATATATATATATATATGTATGCATGTATAAAATAAAGATGAAAAAATAAAAGCAATCGTTATCCAAAAGTAATGAAAATGAATGATGGGAATAACTTTGGCTATGGGATTGAGGTTGTGTCATTCAACTCTTTTGCCATTTTTCTATGGATAATTCAATTGGAACCGTAATTACATATAAATATATATATATATATATATATATATATATATATAATATTAATTTTGGCAATTTTAGGCAAAATTTCTTCAAAATAAGAATCATATTAATTTAAAAAATTTAATTTGTAAAAATTTATATAATTAAAAACTATTGACAAATTATTTAGTTTTACTTGCGTCATTCTATTTTTATAAACAATAACATAATAATTACTTCCTTCAATATTTTTATAAATTTGTCATTTGGAAAATATTATATAATTTTCCTTTTGATTACTTGTGATAATTCAGAAATTAGTGCTACAATTTTCCCATTATACTTTATAATAATTCAATATTTCCAAAACGTGATAGGTTGATTCAGTATTAGGTAAAATTATTTTAATTAATATTTATAAAAAAAAGTAAAAAATACAAAAGGAATGAAAAAGATATTTGTTTAATAAATTTTAACTAAAATAACTTTGTATACGTACGTATGAATGAGAATACACACACACACACACACACATATATATATATATAAAGTTAATAATTTATATATTATTGTTCAATTATCTTTTACGATGTCCACTCTTTTCCTCTTTCTTTCAAAACATAGTACAAACGACTTTGAAAAACATCTAAAATTGAAAGAATTAAAGGGAAAAGAAAGGAGAGGTTTGTGTTGACTTATTTTTATTTATTTATTTATTTTTCTAAACAAAATGATATATATATATATATATATATATATATATCTAAATGATATAAATTAACGATAGTATTTATTGGGTAACATATATAACATACATATATACACATCTTGTAAACAATAAAGATTTTATTTCATAAAATAAAAATAATAAAGTAACCTTGAAAAATTAAAATAAAATAAATCACCTAAACCTAAATAGTATATTTTTTTGGACAAATTGCACAATTTAGATAATAGTGATCTCATTTAAAAATATAAATGTTAAGGGTTGAAGTTATCTTTGAAGTTAAAGATTTTATAAAATATTATTTACCATATATATATATAATAAGAAAATATAAATATTTTTTCTCTGTTTATGAATATTACAAAAAATAAAAATTTATGGAAAGGGTTGGAAACGTCCTTCTCTTTTTCATCTTGATTTGGTCCAATGGTTATTCGCACCAAAAACCGACCAGAGAATAGAGAATCATAGTACGAACAAATTATTGAAGAGAAAGAAGCACAACAAAATTGTTGCAATTCTTCGAAACCACAAAATATTAATGTTACGTATGCTTTATGTGGCGAGCAAAGTCTACACGTAGACCTTCATACGATAATAGTTTTGATTGGATTAGGTCTAATGCTTGTGGTAATCAGGCGGGTGCTCTATGGCCCAAACATTGGAAGTACATGACATTTGGATAGATCATACTCGTAGAAACCATGATGGTTTAGTTCGGCATAATCCATATAGTTTAGCAGAAAGAAGTCTTCGTATTGTTTTCGAGACCCTTATTACTTTGTCATATGATTGATGTCTTGTTTTGTATAGAGAGCTGTCTCTAGCTCTGTTTTTGTACACTTTGGTGTGAATATATTTGATCCATTTCATACCAAAAAAAAAAGTCTAAACGTAGACCTATTCATCATACACATATTCTTCAATTCCAACACGCAACCGTAATTACACACACTATATATATATATATATATATATATGTGGAAAACAATCGTCAAAACGTTTGACAAAAAATCATGAAATTTGTAAAACCCTAATTAATATGGGGAAGGATTTGGAAAGATTTTGTTCATATAAAGATTTTTTTGGCATGAAAGAGGTTGGTTCTTTGATGCTTGCTCAGAAAGGAAAGAAAACAATAAATGACAATAATTGAAAAACAAATAAATGAACTTCCTATATATATATATAGGATTTCTATTTTATTATGTATGACGAGAATTGAGAAGCGAAATTTTAATAAACCATGTTTATTTTTCTTTTTTTCTTCCTTCGATATTTGAAATTACTTTTTAAATTAATTTATATTAAATTTGACTTTTGTTCCAAAAAAAATCTTCATCTTTCTAAATATTTCTAATTTCAGACATTCTTAAAATACATAGATTACACTTTTTTTTTAATTTTAATTTTAATAGTATTATTATATGTTTTGGTGTTTGTAGGCAGTGGAGTTGGGAAGGTTAACAATGTAATACAATCATCCTTTAAATGACAATTTTCCACGTGTTTGACAAACAAGTCAAGGGCGGTGGAATAGTATTATCTAAAATGTTCTTTATTTTATTTTTTTTAATTTTTAAAAAAGTAGACTGAATAATACACATATATATATATATATATATATATATATATATATATAATTTTTTTTTTAAAAAAAAAAAAAAAAAAAGAAAAGGGAAAAAAGAAAAGAAAAGAGAAACATGCCGAAAGAGAAAGAAAGTCTTTATCGGAGTAGTAGTGGAACACATGTTTCTTTGATGGTCACGCCATTACTTTTTCTTAACGCACTCTTGTACTTGGGAGCACTAAAAAATGATAGAAAAAAAAAAAAAAAAGCCAATCATCTTGTGAAAAAATAGTGCATCTAACATTTGCTGCCTCTTGGAAGGGAAACTCTACTTGTATTTGCCACCTAATTTCCCCACCACAACATCATTAACAATCTTAAATTATAATATTTTTTCTTTTTTTCTGGTTTCTGTTTTTGGAAGTACTACTTTCATCAATTATTATATATCATTTGGCAAAGATTCAGAGCTTCCTTATTAATTTAGTTTGTGTTAGATGGAATGATTGATATCTAACAAGGTTTGATATATATATATTTTTTCTTTTTTTATTTTGGTTGGTTTCTTTGATAAAAAGATATTTGTTACTTTGATACTTATTCTCCTATAATTAAAATAGCTACTTTGAAGATAATGGTAGTGCTTGTCACTGTTTAAGGTCTTTTTTTTATTATTATTATTATTATTTTTTTATAGTGGGATATTCGGGCCGGATTGACCCGACTAATCCCCACTCGGATCTGGCAGCATTTTTGTTGAATCTTGGTGTTGAACCCTCGTTACCCGACAAGAGGGGGTGCTTGGGAGGTACACTTATACCAACTCAATCACAAACACTTGATTATTTAAGGTCTTTTAGTATTCAAAATATATACATGTATATTTCTTAAATGGTGATTTGGAAGAAAATAAAATTGCATTGATTAAATTGAAGATTTTGTAAAAAAAGATCAATATAGTAATGTTTGTAGACCTTAAAAACCTACATATGGTCTTAAATAAAGAAAATTTAACTCATATTATTATGTTAAATAATGGGTACAAATTAAATATTATTGCTATTTTGTGTTTATTTAGTTCGAATTACGTGATAGTGACCAAAAAAATGGCAACGTGATGGACCGATCCCAACATGTATTATTCTTCAGGTCTACATCCCTATGGAGAATTAAGCTTCTCCATTAGGGATCAGAAATCCCCACCACCATATAATATGTTCACAAAAAAATTTTTTTTTTTTTTTATTTTTAGTTAAGTTTTTAATAAAAATTACTAATAAATTTCATTAAAAGAAAAAAGATGTGTGTATTTCACTCCCCTTCCTCCTTTAGCCATTGCACCCTATATGTTTGTTTCCATAATCTCTACTCATGTAGTTGTATTGAGTCTATTTTATTTCTCAACTGAAAATTAGGCAGGTATAAGGAGTAACTGAATTAACGAGTTGCCATCAAGTGTTTGTGGTCAAGTTGGCAGCCTCTCCTTCCCCAAAAGGCGGGGGTTCGACACTCCATTTCGGTCATTGTCTTTATCCGGATCCAGTGTTGAATTAATCGAGTAAAAATCGGACATCATTACTCAAAAAAAAAAAAAAAAAAAAAAAATTAACGAGTTGCCATGCTTGTTCGGATTCCATCTAGTCTAGCTATGCATCATTTCTTATGTCTAAAAAAGATATTACCAAAAACCTGCTTACTCCATCATAATGCGGACCCCCTGTCTTAAGACTTCTAATTTTCCCACCAAATCTAAATGACCTCTCTCCACCAAATCTTCCCCGTTGTCCAAATCGAATGGTGATCCGATCTAGTTTGAGGTTGGTGCATGTGTCACCCTAGTATCTAGAAATAGATGAGATTAAAATTTTTATTTGATAGAAATTATATGTGCTTATCATCCAATGTTCGTATTAATTTCCATAGGCCTGTTTAGGTTGTCTTACAAATACTTTATGAACATAGCCTTGATTAATTGGGTAGTTCCCCTTAGAACTTGATCCTGCATACTTTATGAATGCAAAGATGGGTTGTTTTCCATGAAAGAAAACTGTCGGCTTTCTAAAGCTTTCAAACAAACTCAAGGTATCTGTGTATTAATTATATTTCTATCATAAAAGAAAAAATATTTTACAGATACACTACACATTTTGGGGATCTTAACTTCATTTCTTCATAATTCAGTAATAATTTCCCTTTTACAAGCAAAAGACATTGCCTCATGCCACTCTAAGAGAAGAAATAAGAGAACAACAAATGAAATAACAGACCTTAAAACATGTATCATATATCACTTTCATAAACACAATATTTGTCCTATACAATTAATGAATATATAAGTTAATTTCGATAATTTTTAGAAATCTTGATCACTCATAAAAACAATATATTATTAACATTAATTGATCCACAAAAACTAATATTAAAGATATTGATAACCAGCCCCGCAAGGGGTGGCCAAGTTGGTGGGTAGAAATCCCGGTGACTGCAAGGTCCCAGGTTCGAATCCTGCCAACGCCTTCTTGGTCGAGAGCTTATTACAGGGGTTTACCCCCCCGTGTAGTTTACAACCTGCCGCGTGGTTTGCAAGCTATTGCGCTAGCCCGAGGATTTACCCGGGGCGCACTCGCAAGAAGAGTAGCGCCCCGCAGTTCCCCATCAAAAAAAAAAAAAAAAAAAAAAGATATTGATAACCATGTATCATTCTTTCTAGTGGCTATATAATATTATAATATATAAGTATCTATATATTTTCCCTTTAATTTGAGTAGTTTTATCACTTAATTTGAAATTAATTTGGACCAATTTGTAATACTAGTTCTTGCTAATTTGTGAAGATCTCAAATGTTATCCAAGACAACTTGGACCAATTTCTAAGTTGAGCTTCCAAATCTACCAAGATGCCTAAGCTAACTAGACTACTGTTTATATATATTTAATTAGTTTTCATTTGTATTGGGCGGAACTGAGATAGTTAGGTTATGCTGAAAACTAATAAAAAAAACACAAAGAAAATTTATTTGGGTAGTATTGTTTAATTGATTCATTTTGTATCGTTAGATTATTTTTATTTATTATTTCATTTTAATTTTTTTATTTCAAATATATTTTATCAAAAATTCAAGAATTAAACCATAGTTAATCATTTTATTTGAATGTCAATTGTTTCATAGTAGAAAAATTAATTAATTAAATTATATTCCTCGCGGATCGACCTTGTAATCTAAGTTCTATTATTACAATATAATTTGTGTTTCAAATATAGTATGAATTATTTGAATGAGAAAATTGTTTCTCAATCTAATTCATTGAACACTTGTGATGATGTTTATTGTATTACAACACCTTGATGAGATGAATTATGCAACATCTAGATGAACACTTGTAATGTTCATAGTATTACAACAACTTGATGAGATGAATCATGTATATATCATCTAGTTGAAATTCATGGTATGAAAAATATTTAACGGGATGTACCATGAATCATCAAGTTTATTTGAATATCCTTTGTATAAGTAAATGAATATGACATATGCGAATCATTGAATATGTTAGATTCATCTATATATTCATAGTATTGGATAAGTTCATTTATGATATGTATTGGATGGTTGTCTACAAGATGAATTCTATTCTTTGAATTTCTCATTTCCTGAAGCGTATAAATAGGAGCTCTCCACTATAGGTCTACGAATATACTTGCATTATCATTTTGAAGAGAAAAATAAATTCTAGAGTACTAATGTTATCTTGAAATACTTCTTGATAGAATTTTACAAGTTGTCCTACTCTTTATAATTTTTTTACTCTTGATAGTGTTCACATGTGAAGTTGAAGTTCGTTGTGTGAATTAGCATGTGCTAGCTACTTTATCGAATCCGCTGTATGATGGGAAATAGACGCCTATTGAAACTCGAGCACATCCACCGGAGGGGGCAAATCTATTTTAAAGAAATTGTGTCCAACACAAGACTCGGATAGTTGACTTCATCTCTCTTCTATTTATTAATAATTTAGTTATTATTACTGTACTTTATTCTTTTATATTTTGTTTGTTCTTGTTATAGTGAAGTTTTGCTCATTTACCACTCCTTGTTACAATTTGTACACTTAAAACCTTCAAAGTATGCTCGTTGCAGGAGCCACATTTGATATGAAGCAACGGTATTAAAAGCTTCTTTGTCTTTCTTTAATTTTTATAAAAAAATTTCCTTTATTTTTCCAACAACAAGGTGTATGTATATATATAATTATGGGTAAAGTATTTTATTAACACCTTTTAAATTTTAGAATTCAAGTTTAGCACCTAAACTATTTTCGTCGCCCTAACGACACTCAATCTTTTAAATCGTCCGGAACTTGCACTTCCTTCCAGTTTGGCCGTTAGGTCAGTAATTTTTCCGTCAAATCCCTTTTTTCACTATGTTGGGCAGGGGCATTTTTGTCTAAAAATTTTAAAAATAAACCCAAATTTTTTATAAAGTGTAGTTTTGTAATTTTCAATAAAAAACCTAAAAGCCCTAAATTTTTCTCTCTCTCTCTCTCTTCTTCTTCTTCTCTCTTCTTCTTCTTTTTCTTCTTTTTTTGTTTTCTTCTTCTTCTTCTATCTTCTTATTCTTCTTCTCTACTCTCCCCCCAATTATTTTTCTTCAATTTCAACAATCATTCACGGGACTTGGGCCCAGGGGAATTGGGGGAAATTTGTTTGAAATTTTAAAGCTTTCTCTTTTGTCGACATCATCAATGAATAGAAACCTTTTTTTTTTTTTTTTTTTTGTTTTTTTTGTGCAGATTTCAAACCGAACCTGGAGTTATTATTATTACTATTATTTTTTGTTTTTGGTGTTTGTGTCAAACTCTATGACCTTGTCCCTTCTTTCTTGCTTACATGAACATGGAAATTGGAAAATGATTTCTTCTCCTTCTTTTCTTTGAGCGAACAAAGGAGAGAAATTTTAGGGCTTTTAGGTTTTTTTTTTTTTTTTACAAAAATACCCTTTATAATAAATTTTGGAAAAAATATTTGAATTTTGAAAAATAAAAAAATTAAATTTTGACAAAAATGTGAATTTTGGAAGAAGTTATAATAAATTTTGGAAGAATATAAATTTAAAATATATAAATTTTGGAAAAAAAATTGAATTTTGAAAAGAAATGTGAATTTTGGAACAATATATAAATTTTGGAAAAAGATTTGAATTTTGAAAAAAAAAAAAAATTGTTTTTTGAAAAAAAATGTGAATTTTGGAAGAAGATATAAATTTAAAAAATATAAATTTTGGAAAAAGATTTGAATTTTGAAAAATAAAAAAAAATGATTTTTGAAAAGAAATGTGAATTTTAGAAGAAGATATAAATTTAAAAGATATAAATTTTGGAACAAGAAGAGAAGAAGAGAGATGAAGAAGAAGAAGAGAGAAAAATTTTTATGGCTTTTAGGGTTTTTTATTGAAAATTACAAAAATACCCTTTATAAAAAATTTGGGTTTATTTTTTAAATTTTTGGACAAAAATGTCCCTGCCCAACATAGTGAAAAAGAGGATTTGACGGAAAAATTACTGACCTAACAGCCAAATTGGACGGAAGTGCAAGTTCTGGACGATTTAAAAGATTGAGTGTCGCTAGGGCAACAAAAATAATTTAGATGCTAAACTTGAATTTTAGAATTTAAAAAGTGTTAATAAAATATTTTACCCTATAATTATAAATCCGGAAAGATGCTTGGAAAGTGAAATTATCCTAAGTACATATAGCAAAGAAACGAGAGAAAAAGCTGTTAAAAATCACTGTCAAGCTTCAATGAGAGTGGGTATGAACTCTATGGGGACCCCTTCAATCATCCAATATACATTCAATGCAGGATTCATAACAATCCAAAAGTTTACTATAGTAAGCAATTTCTTGTATTAATTTTGATTTACATGTTTTATTTTTTCGTTTCAAAAGAAAAAAAAAATTCTTCTTCTCAAATTATTATCAAATATATATATATATATATATATATATATATATATATATATATTTAAGTTGAGATTTTGTTTGTACAAAAATTCATTTTGAGTTCACTTAAATAAATGATGATGATTGGATTAATGTAGTAAGAAAAGAAAAAAAAAAAAAGGACAAACTTTTTAAAAATTAGTGTAAAACCAAATGTGTCCATCAATATTTATATTATATCCAAATAAACCTAGAGACATAGATGGTTTTCGCGATGATAAGCGCTAATTACTTTAGTCGGTGACAGAAATTTTTATGAATTTTGGGTCATAAGTAAAAACATAATTTAAAATAAAAAAGAAAAATGAAAAGAAAATAAATTATAGAGGAAAGAGAGATGGCTTGCTATTTATAACTTCATATAATCCTCATTGATTGTTTTTCTTTTTTTAAAACTTCTATCTTAAGAATAAGGATATGAATGTCTCAAAATTATAAATGCATATGTCTAACCTTTTGTGCAAAAGGTGCAATTTTCTTTAAATATTTTTTACATCTTAAAGTGGACCCAAAATGGAAAACTATCCTTGAATATATATATATATATTTTTTTTTTCTCTGAGTGGGGAAAAAGAGCTATCAATGTTCACTAAAGCATGAAAGGCATAAGTCAGGCCAATACCCCAGAGGTGGATGTGGTTGGTACTCTTCTACTGTTCCATTCATTTTCTTTTATTTTCTATCTCTCTCCTTCTTCTCCTGCTTCTTCTTCTTCTTCATACAACTTCTTCTTATTCTTTACTTACTCTCTCTAGCCACTGTGCTTAAAAGTATCCCACCAAAACTACTTTTATTTTCACCTTTAGCACAAATCTTTGATTCGAGCACAAAAAATAAAAAAAAAAAAAATTCCTTTTTTCCTGTTCGGTCAAGAACTGGTGGTGGAAGAGTGCAAATTAAAAGAAGTGAGTTTGTGTATATCTAAAGGTTTATTGTCTGTACGTATGTTCAGGAGTACAGAGTTTGGATAGAGAAGTAACATTAGCTTTTGGGATCTAGAGATTTCACTGGTTGCAGGAGGTTTTGGGGATCATCATCGTCATCATCATTTCCGCTAGCTGTACGTAAGTAGCAGAAGTAATCAGTTGTTTATTTATTTATTTTTTTTTCTTTTGTAGAATTTTAATAAGGCATCCACCGCAACAGCAGCAGTTATCAATTCTTTTACATATATATATATATATATATATAAACCAGTACCGCTGCAATCTCGATAAAATCAAGATTACAAGGTTAATTACTGTTGAACAAGGAAAAAAAAAAAAAAGGGTTTTTGTTTTTCTCTTTATCAAGTTCAAGAAAATATCAGTTTTTGAATCTGGATTTCCAGTGGATTAATTATGAGCAAGAACCAGCAGATGTTGTTGATGATAAGAAGTTTCCAATCCCATCCATAGAAGAAGAAATCCAAAGCATATACAAGATTTCATCCGTAAATAAATATGCAAGAAGAAGTAGTGGGATGATGATGAAGGCGGGGAGCAGTGGAATAATTGGGGATGGCAGTAATGGTGGTAGTGAAATAATAAATGTTCAAGGTGGAGGCCGCATTATCAAAGCCACGGGTGGAAGAAAAGATAGGCACAGCAAAGTTTACACATCAAAAGGACCAAGAGATCGGAGGGTTAGATTGTCTGCTCACACTGCTATTCAGTTCTACGATGTACAAGATCGGTTAGGTTATGACCGTCCTAGTAAGGCCGTTGATTGGCTTATCAACAAAGCAAAAGAAGCCATTGACAAACTTTCTTCACCACAGCCACCACCACCACCACCACCACCACTACAAGAAGAGGAGAATGATCAAGTAGAACAACAACAATCATCATCTACTAAGTACGCTGCACTTCAGCTACAAAGGCATCTTGAAGGTGGTGATGACCTAAGTTCCTGTTCTTCACTACTCATGCCACCACCACCACCAGACTCTATGATGAAATCCCTTTTTCCGATGAGTTCCTCAGGGAATAATCTGTCAAGAACCGGAGGAATTCATCAGAGTAGTGGAGGAGAAGGAGGAGGAGATCTTGGGCTTTCCCTTCAGACATTGCATGAACAATTTGATCATGAGGTCCATAATAATCATAATAATATTAATGGCTTCATCTTCAACTCTCATTCAATTATGCCACGTCAGCAGCTATTTTATAATAGCCCAATATTTTCATCCTCATATCATCATTCCTCCTCCTGGAATAATGATAGACAATTCTCATCTAATCATGAAACTGCTGGCCAATCTTCATTGTTTAGTGTCCATTTCGGCTCAAATTTTCAGGTTCCGGCACGAATTCACGGTGAAGATGATCATGAGCAGCAGCCATCCTCAATTTCCCAAGGCTCCCAACAACTCTAATTAAAAGTACGTACATTTCTAATTAATTTAAATTTGTATTACACTTCACCATGTTATATATATATATATATATATATATATATATAACGCCACTACCATTCATATTTTCAGGGAAATTTGGTCATGGATTGACATTGATGTTATCTGGTCGTGCTACGTGGAAAGGATTATATATATTATATATATTGATGGTTTTTGAGACTTTATTATAGCCCACTCCCAATATATATGGAAGAATTAATATTTCGCTTGTTTTTTTAAATTATTTATATGTATTGTTTTCCAATTCTAAATTTTGTTATATATTTCTGTTGAGAATATCATCTTTTATTTCTGTTCATCAACTTTTTGCCTTGATTTTGGCCTAAATTTAATGTTTTTTCTCGCTTGTCTGCTCCAATCTTGTACTTTAATCATCATTTTTCTCTTCAATGGTTAGTCAACCACAAGAATTTACCTAATTCTTTGATCTTCTAATTTCCAACCCCAAGTTAGCCAAATCCTGAGAAAACATAAAGCAAAATGAAAATTTGATGCAAATTAGCGAAGCCGCCCGGTTTCTCAGTTGATATTATTAGAGAATCCAATTCTATTAGATATATATATTTGCTTATTTTTACATAATTGACATTATCATTATCATTATATTTACATATATTACATTTAAATAGATTTATTTTCATAACATTATGTAACATTATCTTCTATATATATATATATTTTTTTTGATGAATAACACAAAATATTCACAACTAATATTTATTACATGGTACCAAAGCTACAAAATTCAGGAATTCTTCTCTATGTTTCTCTCTCTTCTCTTTGTATCCTTCCTCTTCTTTCTCCTATGGCTACTCTGTCCAAACGATACAAAAAATCTAATTAAATTCTTCCTCATCCCGCTCTAACTATTCCGTATATCAAAAATTTTATTCCAGTCACTCTAGATATAGAACAAAGTGAATATATCACTTCATTAGAACTTTTTAATTAAAAGTCATGCTAGGGCATATCATGTTCTCTACCATATTCTTCCTCGTGCCGCAGATGAACTGGGACCCTCTCTTCGTGATATTGATCCCGCTCTTTGATCTCGTATTGATGTTGTTTTACAATGGATTCATGGTAATATTTCTAAAGATCTCCTCCATAGTATTCTCGCAGGAGATACTACTGCCAGAATTGCATGGACTCGTCTAAGCAATATTTTCTATGATAATAAAAATTCCTAGGCTCTCTACTTGGAACAGGAATTTTCTAACGTTAAGATGGAAGATTTTGCTAATGCCTCTTCATATTTTTCAACATCTAAATCCTTGGTTGATCAACTGTCCATGGTCAACACTCATGTATCGAATGATCGGTTAGTTCTTCAATTAGTTGTTGGTTTAACTATTGTTTACTCTACTATTGGTACTCAAATTCTTCATAGTGATATTCTCCCTCAATTCTACAAAGCTTGTTCTATGCTAGTTTTAGTGGAAATAGCCCGAGCAAAGCACGTCAAAACATATTTCCGATTCGTCTTCATTTGTTACGATTCCTGATGGTAATACTGGTGCCTCTTCTAGCTATTTTTCCCCTCACCAACTTGGGCATGGCGGTCGGCAATAGCACGGTGACGGTTATGGCAAACATGGCGGTAGAAGCAGTGACGGGCGTGATGGTTCCGACAAGAACAGTGGCAGACATGCATGGCATTAGTAGCCGCGCCATTCTAGGCCTCTCTCTGAGCCTTTTAGGCCAAATACTAGCATTCTGGGTCTTATTATTGGGCAGCTCAATAGCCCAGTCGAACGGTCCAACAACAGGATCAACTTCAACTCCGTTGACTGGCTGTCTTAGGCTTCCTCTCCCTAGGCCAAGTAGTAGCCTTGGGCCACTCCTCCCTGCCCTTATCCAACAGCCAGTCCATCTTCTTTCCAGCAGCCCAGTATTTGGGCTTCACCCCCACAATTGGCGACCCATGCTAGTTATGTTAGTCCATCTTCTTCATCTTATGCTCCCATAAATATTCAAGAAGGCATGTACACTCTATTTGTTGCTCCTCCATCTCATCAATGGTATGTGGATATCGATGCTACTTCTCATATGCTACTTCTCACGTCTTATTCTTATTTGGGCATAATCGTAATATTATTGTTGGCGATGATCATACTACTCCTATTCTTGGTTGTGGTAATGCTTCTTTGACTCCTCGTCATCGTCCCTTAATTCTCAAAAATATTTTGCATGCTCCTCGACTTAATAAGAATTTAATTTTTGTGCGTCAGTTTAATATTAATAATAATGTTTCTGCTGAATTTAATCCTTTAAATTATTTTGTCAAGAATTTTTCAGACGAGGATTCCTTTAATGAGATGTAAGAGCTTGGGGCTCTATATCCTCTCTCCGCCACTTCCTCCCCATCCTCTTTTGTTGCCTTATCTTTTGATTTATGGCATCATCGTTTAGGTCATTTTGAAGATTCCGTATTATGCACTCTCCAACATCAGAATTTAATTTTTTGTACTAAGATTCGAAATATTTATTTTTTTTCATTCTTGATCCCTTGGTAAACACATTAAATTACCGTATACTAATTCTCTATCTTCAACTATATTACCTTTCGATATTATTCATGTGATATTTGGACATCACCTACTCTCTAAGTTCAGTCGGTCATCGTTATTATGCATTATTTCTTGATAATTTTACTAATTTTTTATGAACTTTTCCTCTTGCTCAAAAATCCCAATTCTCTTCTATTTTCTTTACTTTTCATACATATACTTTTACCCAATTTATGGTCATATTAAAAGTTTGTAATGTGAAAATGGGAAAGAATTTGATAATATTTCTTTACGAAATTTTTGTAATTCTCATAGCATCCATATTCAATTTTCTTGCCCATATATATCTCCACAAAATGACAAAGCTAAACGTAAAATCAGTACTATTAATAACATTAATATCCGCACTCTTAGTACTCATGATCTATCCCCCACCCCCCCACCCCCTTTTTGGTCCTATGCATTACATATGGCAACTACTCTTCACAACATTCTTCCAACTAAAATCCTTAATTTTCACACATCCACTTCTCTTCTTTATCATAAACTTCCTTCCTACTCTTATCTTTGCATTTTAGGATGTCTTTGTTACCCTCTTATTCCTGCTACCTCCCAAAATAAATTACAGGCACGTTCAAAACCTTAAGTCTTTTTGGATTATCCAACGAATCATGGAGGATATAAATGCTCTGATATGTCAAGTACAAAAATTCTTCTTTCCCAACATGTTAAATTTCATGAAAATTTCCTTCTTTTTTTCTAATTTATTTTTAGTTTCCTCTTCTTATGATTTTTTAGATGCAGGCCCAAAAACACTCTAGCAGCCTGTTGTTCCGCCTACCCATACTTGTTCCCTGCACGACCCACTTCCTCCAACTCACTCCACAACCCAACGTGCACAACCCATTGCTGAAAACTCTTCCTTTCTCTCTTCCGCTTTCGGCCGCCACTTAGTGGTGCAACTTCTTGACCAACCCAATCTTCCTTGTGTGACCAGCTTGGTCTAGTCCAGCCCAGCCAACAACAACATCCAATCCGCCTCCCCTTTCTGCAGGCTCCTCTCCTTCACCTGATGCAGTCCATCAACAACCCTCTCCCTCTCCTCCTTCAGTTCAGCCTCCTTCCCCTTCAATGAGAATAAGGGCCCATGGTATTTTTAAACCAAAACAATATTAATCTTCATTCTTCTATTTCTCCTTTACCTACTAATCCTATTCTTGCTTTAAATGATCATAATTGAAAATTGGCCATGAAAGATGGATATGATGCTCTTATGATATCTTAGAAATTCACCAAGATCAATTAATTCAAGTTCAATCTAAAATTTGTGATAAATCAAGGCATTTCGTAAACTCACAAAACTGTTCAAAATTGAAATCAATTATAAACAATAACTACGTCAACTCAATTCAATCAATAATTACCAAAAGAATGAAGTTTAATATCAATAATATCCAATCAATGGAAGAAACATTAAATCTCAAAATAATGAAATCAAAATTATAAATTAGCATAAAAATTTGAATTAATAAAGATCATGAACTCTGAATTAGTCATGAAATCATTTGTTCTTGGACTAAATTACGGTTTATACTCCCTTTTTCTCTCTCATCTCTCTATTTTCTCTCTATTACTCAATGAGAAACTCTAAAAATTCATATGAAAATTGTTAGTTCAAGACTAATCCAAATTTTTTTCTTTACACTGTTTTCTCCACCCTAATCATGGGTCCTATTAAATCTACCTTAGTTATGGGCTTAGCCCCATTTTTTAAGACTAAAAGGTTGTGCTTCATTTGTTCTCATGCTTGGATTCATGCTTGGCTAAATCTTCGTTGCAAATTAGGCCTAAATAATAAAATTAAAATTAAAAGTCCATCAATTTAATATTTATATCATTAAAATATATATAAAAAAAATTTATTTTAATAACCGAAATGACAAATAAAAACCAAAAATTAATAAAAAATAAATGCAAAAATACTAAATATTTGAGATTAAAAATATATAAATTTATATGCTATCAAATTATAATAATTATGTTCTAAAATATATAAAATGGCAAAAAGATTATTATTTAAGTTCATTGAATGTACTGGCCAAAGAACTAATTCGGAGAAACCTAAATACTTTAGGGATTCAATCAATAAATTTTTCTTTTAAAATATTCTCTTCATTTCCCACATTTTAATTAAAATATTAAAATTATTGTGTATTATTTTCATTGAAAAAAATTACAATATTCCTTAACTTCACATTTTTTGATAAAAGTAATTAATAAATACTAATTATAACTCATTAATTGAAGGATATTGAAAGAAACATAACAATAAAGTTAGGTTACAACTAAGAAAAAACATATCAATATATATAAAAAAATAAAATAAAATTTGGTGCACATCTTATTAAGAGGAGACAATTGTTGCATTTGAGCAAATGTATATACGTAGATATTACTAATAAAATGGTTGAAAAAGAGAAATATTAATCTTTTCTACTAAATAATGATAATATATTATTTATGGATA
>JAHSUH010003578.1:0-10000 GCA_025388415.1 Cynanchum wilfordii
TGCTATATTCATATCATAATATGCATATCATAATACGCATATCATAATACGTAATATATTCATATCATAATATACATATGTAATACGCATATCGCATGCGTAATATATGAACAGTAAGAACTAGCATTCTTAATTCATAATACGTAATTATGAACAGTAGAACAACATTCTTATTGAGACCCACTAAAACTCATAGGGAAGAAGAAAGAGTCGATTTATGGATGGAATTAAATATGCAGTATTTACAGAGACGAAATCTTATTAGATTGTGGGGAAAAATCAATATACTTCAGTGTAGAATCAGGATCAACTAGGACAGGAAATAGAGCATTGGGTCAGAACTCTTCTTTGGTGTCAAGGTAATAGCTATGAATAGTCATCGACTTCCGGGAAAGGGTAGAAAATGGGACCTATTATGGGACATACAATGCATTACAGACGTATGATCATTACGCTTCAACCGGGTTATTCTATTCCACCTCTTAGAAAGAAAAGAACTTAAATCAAAATACTTAATAGCATGGCGATACATTTATACAAAACTTCTACCCCGAGCACGCAATGGAACCGTAGACAGTCAAGTGAAATCCAATCCACGAAATAATTTGATCTATGGACAACACATCGTTGTGGTAAAGGGTCGTAATGCCAGAGGAATCATTACCGCAGGGCATGGGGAAGTCTTAAGCGTCTACCTACCGTAAAATCGATTTTCGACGGAATGAAAAAGACATATGGTAGAATCGTAACCATGAATGCGACCTAATCGAAATGCATACATTTGTCTCATACACTATGGGGATGGCGAGAAGAGATATATTTTGCTCGGGATGGCACAAGACAAGCAGATACAAAAGGAATTAAAGTACAAATTGCTGGTCGTATTGATGGAAAAGAAATTACGTGTCGAATGGATTCGAGAGGGTAGGGTTCCCCTACAAACCATTCGAGCGAAAATTGATTATTGTTCCTATACAGTTCGAACTATCTATGGTGTATTAGGTATCAAAATTTGGATATTTATAGACGAGGAATAATAAAGACAAGGGATAATAAACCTTTCCTTTTTAAAAAAAAAAAAAAAAAAAAAAAAACCTTCATTATTTTGCTCAAAACTATCAATTAATTATTAATTCTATAAGGTTGAATAAAATTAGATTGAGACTTATTTTAAGAAAAATTTTTCTGCTTAGTGTGTGACTCGTTGGTTTGGGTTGGATACAAAGACCAGAACACATATCGTATGAACTAATAACTAACCATAGAACTAATAACCAACTCATTACTTCGCATTATCTAGATCTAAAGAACCAGTCAAGATATGATATATTGGTCATATCTGTAGCAACTGAAATTTTGTGTTTCTGAAAAATCAATCTGATTTTTCAAAAAAAAAAAAAACAAAATAGAAGAAAAAGATGGATATAAATGGAAAGATGAGAGAAAAAAAAAAAAAATATCAATGGTATAGAATTCCAATATGTAATATGTAAGGTCTATAAGTCATCCCATAAAAGGCAGTGTAATAAAGCATTAATACTGATTCTTATATAACATAATTAAAATATAACATAATTAAATGGCTCTTCTTATAAATTTATAAATTATAGAACAAAACAAAAAAAATCAAGAGCTTCGAGCCAATAAAGACTAAGAAGATTGACTCAAGAACAAATTGCATTATGGGCTCCGTTGTAAAAATTGGACCTAAGCATTAAGTAAGAAGCGATGGGAACGATGGAAGCTGTGAATGCAAAAGATTTTTGTGAAAAAGGAATCTTAATGATTCACTGGTCGGGATGGCGAAATGAACCGGAGATCTATTCATCTATTGTAAGAAGTTGGGAGACAAGCCAAAAATTGAAATAGAAGAGTAAATATTCGCCCGCGAAAACTTTCTTTTTTGAATTGATAAATTTGGACGATAAAAAAAAAAAGACAAAAATTTGTTCTATTTTTATTTCAAAATAACAATATGATTTCGAAAATAGAAACTAAAATCTTTAATTGTCTATTTAAACAAGATCTATAGATTACTAATAGATTAGATTATTAGATTATAGGAAATCTCAAAAAATTCCATGATTCTATTTAAATACATGTATATCTTAATCTTAATTAGTATATCTTAATCTTAATTAGTTAATTATTAGTTAATTATTTCATTTTTATTTAATTAATATTAATTATATTAATTAAGATTCGAAATCTTTTTGTTTTTTAATTCTTTTATTCGCGAGGAGCCGGATGAGAAGAAACTCTCACGTCCAGTTCTGCAGTAGAGATGGAATTCATAATCAATCATCAACTATAACCCTAAAAGAACCAGATTCCGTAAACAACATAGAGGAAGAATGAAGGGAATATCATATCGAGGGAATCGTATTTGTTTCGGTAAATATGCTCTTCAAGCACTCGAACCCGCGTGGATCACATCTAGACAAATAGAAGCCGGTCGGCGGGCAATGACACGAAATGCACGTCGTGGTGGAAAACTATGGGTACGTATATTTCCAGACAAACCAGTTACACTAAGGCCCGCAGAAACACGTATGGGTTCGGGAAAGGATCCCCGGAATATTGGGTAGCTGTTGTTAAACCAGGTCGAATACTTTATGAAATGGGCGGAGTAAAAGAAAATATAGCTAGAAGGGCTATTTCAATAGCAGCATCCAAAATGCCTATACGGACTCAATTCATTATTTCGGGATAAAGGAGAAAAGGGTAGAACTAACAGAAATGAGTCTTGGGAAAAAAAAATTGGCTTATTTTTTTTTTTTTTTTTTTTAGACAAAAAATTTTTTTTTTTTTATCCTTTGCATTATGCATTAAAAGAACAAATTACAAAATGATATGATTCAATCTCAGACCCATTTAAATGTAGCAGATAACAGCGGGGCTCGAGAACTGATGTGTATTCGAATCATAGGAGCTAGCAATCGTCGATATGCTCATATTGGTGACGTTATTGTTGCTGTGATCAAAGAAGCCGTACCAAATATGCCCCTAGAAAAATCAGAAGTGGTCAGAGCTGTAATTGTGCGTACCTGTAAAGAATTCAAACGTGAGAACGGTATGATAATCCGATATGATGACAATGCTGCAGTTGTTATTGACCAAGAAGGAAATCCAAAAGGAACGCGAATTTTTGGCGCGATCGCCCGGGAATTAAGACAATTTAATTTTACTAAAATAGTTTCATTAGCTCCCGAAGTATTATAAAAAGGGATCGCGCTATTTTTTTTTTCTAGTGGGATAGTTGAAAGAAATGGATTGAGAAATAGATTGTATCTCACGCATATACCTTTATTCATAAAATATAAAAAAAAAAAAAAAAAAAGAAATAAGCATGTTGATTATATCAAATTTTGAGTCACCAACAATTTTAGTTCATCATGGGCAGAGACACTATTGCTGAGGTAATAACCTCTATACGAAATGCTGATATGGATAAAAAAAGAGTAGTTCGAATAACAGCCACTAATATTACCGAAAATATTGTCAAAATACTTTTAAGAGAGGGTTTTATCGAAAACGTGAGAAAACATCGAGAAAAACAACAAAGATTTTTTGTTTTAACGCTACGACATAGAAGGAATAGGAAAAGGCCCTGTAGAAATCTTTTAAATTTAAAACGGATCAGTCGACCTGGTCTACGAATCTATTCTAATTATCGACGAATTCCGCGAATTTTAGGCGGGATGGGAATTGTAATTATTTCTACTTCTCGAGGTATAATGACAGACCGAGAGGCTCGGCTAGAAAGAATCGGCGGAGAAATTTTGTGTTATATATGGTAATCTTTTTAATATACAAATTGGACCCAAAACTTACAATTTTTAATTTGAAAAAAAAAAAGAAAAGGGACGAGTTGTCTAATATTGTTCCTGCTTCATTAGTTGATACTTCAAGGGGACTTTACCTGGAATGAAAGAACAAAAATGGATTCATGAGGGTTTAATTACCGAATCGCTTCCCAATGGCATGTTCCGGGTTCGTTTAGATAATGAAGATCTGATTCTAGGTTATGTTTCAGGAAAGATTCGACGTAGTTTTATACGGATACTACCGGGAGATAGAGTCAAGGTTGAGGTAAGTCGGTATGATTCAACCAAAGGACGTATAATTTATCGACTTCGCAACAAGGATTCGAAGGATAACAAGGATTCGAAGGATAACAAGGATTCGAAGGATTAAATAGCTTGAACACCCCTTTCGCGAGAATACGATTCGAGATGCCAATTCTCAATAAACTTTTTTTCTTCCAAGAAGTAAATTACAATTTAAGCTAAGGAATGACAAATATGAAAATCAGAGCTTCTGTTCGTAAAATTTGTGAAAAATGTCGACTAATCCGCAGGCGGGGGCGAATTATAGTAATTTGTTCCAATCCGAGACATAAACAAAGGCAGGGATAATCACACTCGCTAAATGAAACGGTATAAATAAGGAATCTGTTTTAATATGAAATGAAATGGATATATCCATATATCTCTAACTCATATTTTCGAGATGATAAAATATGGCAAAAGCTATACCGAGAATTGGTTCGCGCAGGAATGTACGTATTGGGTCACGTAAGAGTGCACGTAGAATCCCAAGGGGAGTTATTCATGTTCAAGCAAGTTTCAATAATACCATTGTGACCGTTACAGATGTACGGGGTAGGGTGGTTTCTTGGTCCTCTGCTGGTACTTGTGGATTCAAGGGTACGAGAAGAGGGACACCATTTGCTGCTCAAACCGCGGCAAGAAATGCTATTCGTACAGTAGTGGATCAAGGTATGCAACGAGCGGCGGTCATGATAAAAGGCCCCGGTCTCGGGAGAGACGCGGCTCTCCGAGCTATTCGTAGAAGTGGTATATTATTAACTTTTGTACGGGATGTAACCCCTATGCCACATAATGGCTGTAGACCTCCGAAAAAAAGACGTGTGTAGAAATGCACATTGAAGAACTTTCAAGAGAAACAAGAGAAATAAATGATTCAATGATCTAATGAAATTATATTACTATGGTTCGAGAGAAAATAACAGTATCTACTCGGACACTACAGTGGAAATGTGTTGAATCAAGAACAGAGAGTAAACGTCTTTATTATGGGCGTTTTATTCTGTCTCCACTTCTGAAAGGTCAAGCCGACACAATAGGCATTGCGATGCGAAGAGCTTTGCTTGGAGAAATAGAAGGAACATGTATTACACATGTCAAATTTGATAAAATACCGCATGAATACTCTACCATAAAGGGTATTCAAGAATCGGTACATGAAATCTTAATGAATTTGAAACAAATTGTATTGAGAAGTAATCTATATGAAACTTGTGACGCCTATATTTGTGTCGACCATATTTATGCCCAAATGAATGTGTAATACATGTTCCTTCTATTTCTCCAAGCAAAGCTCTTCGCATCGCAATGCCTATTGTGTCGGCTTGACCTTTCAGAAGTGGAGACAGAATAAAACGCCCATAATAAAGACGTTTACTCTCTGTTCTTGATTCAACACATTTCCACTGTAGTGTCCGAGTAGATACTGTTATTTTCTCTCGAACCATAGTAATATAATTTCATTAGATCATTGAATCATTTATTTCTCTTGTTTCTCTTGAAAGTTCTTCAATGTGCATTTCTACACACGTCTTTTTTTCGGAGGTCTACAGCCATTATGTGGCATAGGGGTTACATCCCGTACAAAAGTTAATAATATACCACTTCTACGAATAGCTCGGAGAGCCGCGTCTCTCCCGAGACCGGGGCCTTTTATCATGACCGCCGCTCGTTGCATACCTTGATCCACTACTGTACGAATAGCATTTCTTGCCGCGGTTTGAGCAGCAAATGGTGTCCCTCTTCTCGTACCCTTGAATCCACAAGTACCAGCAGAGGACCAAGAAACCACCCTACCCCGTACATCTGTAACGGTCACAATGGTATTATTGAAACTTGCTTGAACATGAATAACTCCCCTTGGGATTCTACGTGCACTCTTACGTGACCCAATACGTACATTCCTGCGCGAACCAATTCTCGGTATAGCTTTTGCCATATTTTATCATCTCGAAAATATGAGTTAGAGATATATGGATATATCCATTTCATTTCATATTAAAACAGATTCCTTATTTATACCGTTTCATTTAGCGAGTGTGATTATCCCTGCCTTTGTTTATGTCTCGGATTGGAACAAATTACTATAATTCGCCCCCGCCTGCGGATTAGTCGACATTTTTCACAAATTTTACGAACAGAAGCTCTGATTTTCATATTTGTCATTCCTTAGCTTAAATTGTAATTTACTTCTTGGAAGAAAAAAAGTTTATTGAGAATTGGCATCTCGAATCGTATTCTCGCGAAAGGGGTGTTCAAGCTATTTAATCCTTCGAATCCTTGTTATCCTTCGAATCCTTGTTATCCTTCGAATCCTTGTTGCGAAGTCGATAAATTATACGTCCTTTGGTTGAATCATACCGACTTACCTCAACCTTGACTCTATCTCCCGGTAGTATCCGTATAAAACTACGTCGAATCTTTCCTGAAACATAACCTAGAATCAGATCTTCATTATCTAAACGAACCCGGAACATGCCATTGGGAAGCGATTCGGTAATTAAACCCTCATGAATCCATTTTTGTTCTTTCATTCCAGGTAAAGTCCCCTTGAAGTATCAACTAATGAAGCAGGAACAATATTAGACAACTCGTCCCTTTTTTTTTTTCTTTTACAATTAAAAATTGTAAGTTTTGGGTCCAATTTGTATATTAAAAAGATTACCATATATAACACAAAATTTCTCCGCCGATTCTTTCTAGCCGAGCCTCTCGGTCTGTCATTATACCTCGAGAAGTAGAAATAATTACAATTCCCATCCCGCCTAAAATTCGCGGAATTCGTCGATAATTAGAATAGATTCGTAGACCAGGTCGACTGATCCGTTTTAAATTTAAAAGATTTCTACAGGGCCTTTTCCTATTCCTTCTATGTCGTAGCGTTAAAACCAAAAAATCTTTGTTGTTTTCTCGATGTTTTCTCACGTTTTCGATAAAACCCTCTCTTAAAAGTATTTTGACAATATTTTCGGTAATATTAGTGGCTGTTATTCGAACTACTCTTTTTTTATCCATATCAGCATTTCGTATAGAGGTTATTACCTCAGCAATAGTGTCTCTGCCCATGATGAACTAAAATTGTTGGTGACTCAAAATTTGATATAATCAACATGCTTATTTCTTTTTTTTTTTTTTTTTTATGAATATTTTATGAATAAAGGTATATGCGTGAGATACAATCTATTTCTCAATCCATTTCTTTCAACTATCCCACTAGAAAAATAAAATAGCGCGATCCCTTTTTATAATACTTCGGGAGCTAATGAAACTATTTTAGTAAAATTAAATTGTCTTAATTCCCGGGCGATCGCGCCAAAAATTCGCGTTCCTTTTGGATTTCCTTCTTGGTCAATAACAACTGCAGCATTGTCATCATATCGGATTATCATACCGTTCTCACGTTTGAATTCTTTACAGGTACGCACAATTACAGCTCTGACCACTTCTGATTTTTCTAGGGGCATATTTGGTACGGCTTCTTTGATCACAGCAACAATAACGTCACCAATATGAGCATATCGACGATTGCTAGCTCCTATGATTCGAATACACATCAGTTCTCGAGCCCCGCTGTTATCTGCTACATTTAAATGGGTCTGAGATTGAATCATATCATTTTGTAATTTGTTCTTTTAATGCATAATGCAAAGGATAAAAAAAAAAAAAATTTTTTGTCTAAAATAAAAAAAAAAAAAGAAATAAGCAATTTTTTTTTCACACCCAAGACTCATTTCTGTTAGTTCTACCCTTTTCTCCTTTATCCCGAAATAATGAATTGAGTCCGTATAGGCATTTTGGATGCTGCTATTGAAATAGCCCTTCTAGCTATATTTTCTTTTACTCCGCCCATTTCATAAAGTATTCGACCTGGTTTAACAACAGCTACCCAATATTCCGGGGATCCTTTCCCCGAACCCATACGTGTTTCTGCGGGCCTTAGTGTAACTGGTTTGTCTGGAAATATACGTACCCATAGTTTTCCACCACGACGTGCATTTCGTGTCATTGCCCGCCGACCGGCTTCTATTTGTCTAGATGTGATCCACGCGGGTTCGAGTGCTTGAAGAGCATATTTACCGAAACAAATACGATTCCCTCGATATGATATTCCCTTCATTCTTCCTCTATGTTGTTTACGGAATCTGGTTCTTTTAGGGTTATAGTTGATGATTGATTATGAATTCCATCTCTACTGCAGAACTGGACGTGAGAGTTTCTTCTCATCCGGCTCCTCGCGAATAAAAGAATTAAAAAACAAAAAGATTTCGAATCTTAATTAATATAATTAATATTAATTAAATAAAAATGAAATAATTAACTAATAATTAACTAATTAAGATTAAGATATACTAATTAAGATTAAGATATACATGTATTTAAATAGAATCATGGAATTTTTTGAGATTTCCTATAATCTAATAATCTAATCTATTAGTAATCTATAGATCTTGTTTAAATAGACAATTAAAGATTTTAGTTTCTATTTTCGAAATCATATTGTTATTTTGAAATAAAAATAGAACAAATTTTTGTCTTTTTCTTTTTATCGTCCAAATTTATCAATTCAAAAAAAAAAAGTTTTCGCGGGCGAATATTTACTCTTCTATTTCAATTTTTGGCTTGTCTCCCAACTTCTTACAATAGATGAATAGATCTCCGGTTCATTTCGCCATCCCGACCAGTGAATCATTAAGATTCCTTTTTCACAAAAATCTTTTGCATTCACAGCTTCCATCGTTCCCATCGCTTCTTACTTAATGCTTAGGTCCAATTTTTACAACGGAGCCCATAATGCAATTTGTTCTTGAGTCAATCTTCTTAGTCTTTATTGGCTCGAAGCTCTTGATTTTTTTGTTTTGTTCTATAATTTATAAATTTATAAGAAGAGCCATTTAATTATGTTATATTTTAATTATGTTATATAAGAATCAGTATTAATGCTTTATTACACTGCCTTTTATGGGATGACTTATAGACCTTACATATTACATATTGGAATTCTATACCATTGATATTTTTTTTTTTCTCTTTCTCTCATCTTTCCATTTATATCCACATCTTTTTTCTCTATTTTGTTTTTCTATTTTCTGAAAAATCAGATTGATTTTTCAGAAACACAAAATTTCAGTTGCTACAAAGATATGACCAATATATCATATCTTGACTGGTTCTTTAGATCTAGATAATGCGAAGTAATGAGTTGGTTATTAGTTCTATGGTTAGTTATTAGTTCATACTATGGTGTTGGGCTGGTCTTTTTGAATCCTAACCCTAAAAAACCAACGAGTCACACACTAAGCATAGCAATTTTCTTAAAATAAGTCTCAATCTAATTTTTATTCAACCTTATAGAATTAATAATTAATTGATAGTTTTGAAGCAAAATAATGAAGGTTTTTTTTTTTTTTTTTTTTTTATGTTAAAAAGAAAGGTTTATTATCCCTTGTCTTTATTATTCCTCGTCTATAAATATCCAAATTTTGATACCTAATACACCATAGATAGTTCGAACTGTATAGGAACAATAATCAATTTTCGCTCGAATGGTTTGTAGGGGGAACCCTACCCTCTCGAATCCATTCGACACGTGCAATTTCTTTTCCATCAATACGACCAGCAATTTGTACTTTAATTCCTTTTGTATCTGCTTGTTCAGTTAATTCAATAGCTTTTTTCATTGCTTTTCGAAATGAAACTCTATTCTTTAATTGTCCGGCTATAAATTCTGCAAGGATCTTAGGGTTGCCATAAGGGTTGGCAATTCTTTTGATAGCAATATTAAGTTTTCGGTTCATACAATTAAACTCTTTTTGTAGAGTCGTTTGTAATTCTTCGACCCCGAGGGGTCGACTTTCTAGTAACAATTTTGGGAATCCCATAAAGATTATGAC
>JAHSUH010003581.1:0-26263 GCA_025388415.1 Cynanchum wilfordii
AAAAATTATTTTACAAAAATTTCATTATAAAAATTTCAAATAAAATAAAGCAAATCAAAAAGAAAAAATGTAACTAAAAATTTAGTTGAAAGTAATAGTCCTTAAATTAAGTCAAGCTCAAGTGGAGAAGGCAAGTCAAATAATTTAAATACATAAAATAAACTCTTAAGTAATCACTCGAAGTAAGTCGACTTAAACAAAACAACTCTTAAAAATATGAAATAAGCTCCAAGTGTTTGCTTCAAAACAAGACAGGTCAAAATAATATAACATAACTATGCAAAATAAGCTCAAATGATAACTCGAAATTCAATGAGTTAAATAAAAATAATTTAACTACATAATCTAAATTCAAAATGATATAATTCACGAGTTAACTCTAATCATTTAAGCTTCAAATGAACTAAAAAAAAGGCAAGTCAACTAAAATAATTTAACTACAAAAAAAAAGTTTCAAGTGGTTGCTTTGAAATAAAACAAGTCAAATAATATAACTTAACTACATAAACATAATTCAAATTATTACTCGTGAGTTGAGTCTATTAATATATAATAGTCAAGTGATTACTCGAAAGAAGGCAAGTCAAGTAATCTAAGCTAAGTGTTTCAAGTAAAATACCTTATAAAAATATAAAATAAGCTCCAAAATAATTAATTACATGAAGTAACTTGAGTGAAGTAAAATAACTCTTAACCATATAAAATAAATTCAAAGTAAAATAAATAAGTAATAATCAAAGTAAGGTGAGTCAATTTAACTACATAAAATAAGCTTCAAATGATAACTAGAATTAAAGCGAATCAAGGAAAAAAAAAGTAATAGTGCGTTAATTGAATCAAGAACTCCAAGTAAACAAGGCAAGTCGAATAATTTAAAAACATAAAATAACCTCTAAGTAATCACTCGAAGTAAGTCGACTCAAGTTAAATAACTCTAACAACATAAAAAAAGCTCTAAATAGTTGCCCCGTTTACAAAAAAAAAAAAAGAAAAAAAAAGCTCTAAATGGTTGGTTCAAAATAATGTAAGTCAAATAATATAACTTTAACTACATAAAATAAAATAAGTTCAACTGATAATTTGAAACTAAACTAACTAGTTAAATAAAAATGAATACGTAAACTAAATTCAAGTGATTACTCATGAGTTGAGTCTAGAAATATAAGACTCAAGTAATTACTCAAAACAAGAAAAATTAAGCAAAGTAACTTGACTACATAAAATAAATTTCAAATAATCAAAATCAAACGAGTCAAGAAAAATACCTTATAACAACATAAAAAAACCTCCAAAGTAATTACATTAAGTCGAGGCAAGTAAAATGACTCTTAATTATATAAAATAAATTCCAACTAATAACTCAAAATAAAGCGAATCAATTAAAATTACTTAACTACTTATAAAAAATAATAATAATAAAAAAAATACAAGTGAGAACTCGAAATAAAACAAATAAAGTAAAAAACATATAAATACAAAAAAAAGGTTCAAAGTAATAGTGTATAAATTGAGTCAAGTAATATAAGTTCTAAGTCAAAACAAGGCAAATCAAATCCAGTAAAAGAACTTCACTATATAAAATAAGTTCCAACAAAGACAAACGATTACTTAACTAAAAAAAAGTTTTAAGTAATAACTCAATGTAAATCGAATCAAGTAAAACAGCTCTTAACAATGAGCAACATTCGTGAAGTAAAATAAGGTGAGTCGAGTAAAGTTACTTTCATGAAGCAACATTCCTCAAGTAAAACATCAACTAAGTTCAAAGTAATAACTTAGCCATATAATTCAAAGTAGATCAAGTCAAGTACAATTAACTCTTAACCATATAAAATAAGTTACAATTAATAACTTAAAGTAGAGCAATTCAAGTAAAATAAATAAATTCACGAAACAAAATAAATCATCTAACTTACCTACATAAAATAAATTCAAAGTGGAATAACTTGAAGTAAAACAGTCAAACAAAATAAAATATCTACATAAACAATGTTCAAAGTGATAGACATATGAGTTGAGTCAAGTAAAATAAATACTATAAACACGTAGTTGAGTCAAGTAAAATAAGCAATAACTTAAAACGAGGCGAATCAAATAAAAATTTCCAAAAGAATCATCATCCACTATTGTTACCCAAAAGAAACATATATTGATACGGTTTAAGGCAAAGCTAAAATAAGATAGCTAAAATAAGACCATTGGAGTCTCCGGTAGGTTTTCAGACAATCCTCAAACAAAATGGATGTAATCTTTGCATCCTATTTCCACAAATACACAGTTGTTTAAGAACTAAAAATTAGTATTCTCTTTGCATCCTATTTCCACAATACAAATTTGTTCAAGAAATAAAAATTAGATGTAGAATATTGTATAACATTAATCAAATCAAATATAGTAAAATAAGGTCAAAAGAAAGCACTAATGACGTGCAAACACAATTAACTTTGAACAACATAACCATATAACTCAAAGTAGGTCAAGTCAAGTACAATTAACTCTTAATCATATAAAATAAATGTCAATTAATAACTCAAAATAAAATGATTCAAGTAAAATAAATAAGCTCACCAAATAACACAAGTCATGTAAAATAACATAACTACATAAAATAAGTTTAAAATGGGATAACTCGACGTAAGACGAGTTAAATAAAATAAAGTAACTACATAAACTATGTTCAAAATGATAAACACATGAGTTAAGGCAAGAAAACTATGTCCAAAAGAATCATCATCATCCACTAATGTTACTCAAAAGAAACATATGTTGAAAATAAATATATTGTACAAAAGGGGAAAAAGAAAAGGAAAAAGTATTGCGGAACAACATTCAATTCCAGTTCCAGGGGATATAGGATTATGAGATGGTTTAAGACGAGTCAAATCAAGGGAGAGTCAAATAAAATACAATATAATAACAAAAAAGAGCTCCAAAGTAATCACATGAAGTAAAGTCGAGTAAAATGACTCTTAATTATATAAAATAAATTTTTAAGTAATAACTCAAGTAAAACAAATCAATTAAAATTACTTAACTACATTATAATAAAAAAGAAAAAAAAACAACCCTCCAAATGAGAACTCGAAATAAAGCAAATCAAGTAAAAAACATGTAACAAAAACAGTCCAAAGTGATAGTGCATTGAGTCAAGTAATATAAGTTCCAAGTGATTACTCGAAACAAGGCAAGTCATGTCGTGTAAAAGAACTTTACTATAAAAAATAAGTTCCAAATAATCAAACTAGTCAAGTAAAATTTAAAGTAATAACTCAACGTAAATAGAGTCAAGTAAAATAGCTCATAACAATAAGTATCAAGAAATAACTTGTAAGATGAGTCAAGTAAAATTACTTTCATGAAGCAACATTTGTCATGTAAATTAACTTAACATAAAATAAACTCCAAGTTAGAGAGTCAAGTAAAATAAGCTTCAAGCAACAAATCAAATAAAAAGTCTCAAAAGAATCATCATCGTCCACAATTGTCAACTAAAAGAAACATATATGCATCTCAATGCAAAGCACTTACTTGATTGTTGGTATTTAGTGCCAACAGCACTAGATGGCTAAAATAAGAACAGCAAGTCTCCAGTAGTTTTTCAACAATCCTCCAACAAAATGGATGTAATCTTTGCATCCAATTTCCACAATACAGATTTGTTTAAGAAATAAAAATTAGATGCAGAATATTGTATAAAATTAATCAAAAATAGTAAAATAAGGTCAAAAGAAAGCACTAATGACGCACAATTAACTACATCAACTAAGTTCAAAGTAATAACTTAACCATATAACTCAAAGTAGGTCAAGTAAAGTACAATTAACTCTAAGTTCAAATTAATAAATCAAAGTAAAGCAATTCAAGTAACATAAATAAGCTCATGAAGCAACACAATTAAAATAAATAAGCTCACAAAATAACACAAGTCATGTTAAACACGACATAAGGTGAGTCAAATAAAATAAAGTAACTACATAAACTATGTTCAAAGTGATAAACACGTGAGTTGAGTCAAGAAACTATGTCCAAAAGAATCATCATCCACTAATGTTACTCAAAAGAAACATATGTTGAAATAAATATATGGACAAATGGGGAAAAAAAGGAAAAAGTGCAGAGAGACATTCAATTTCTCCAATTCCAGTTCCGGAGGACAGAGGATTATGAGATGGTTTGAGGCAAAGCACTTACTTGATTGTTGGAATTTAGTGCCAACAGAACCAGATAGCAAAGCACTTTCAAAATGGATGTAATCTTCTTTGCATCCTATTTCCACAAATACCGATTTGCTCAAGAACTAAAAATTAGTATTCCCTTTGCATCCCATTTCCACAATACAAATTTGTTCAAGAAATAAAAATTAAATGTAGAATATTGTATAATATTAATCAAATCAAAAATAGTAAAATAAGCAAAAGAAAGCACTAATGACGTGCAAGCACAATTAACTTTGAACAACATAACCATATAACTCAAAGTAGGTCAAGTCAAGTACAATTAACTCTTAATCATATAAAATAAATGTCAATTAAAAACTCAAAATAAAGCGATTCAAGTAAAATAAATAAGCTCATTAAACAACACAAGTAAGTAAAATAAATAAGCTCACGAAATAATACAAATTATGTAAAATAACTTCATAAAATAAGTTCAAAGTGGGATAACTCGAGATAAGGCAAATCAAATAAAATAAAGTATCTACGTAAATAAACTATGTTCACACGTGAGTTAGAGGCAAGAAACTATGTCCAAAAAAATCATCATCATCCACTAATGTTACTCAAAAAAAACATATGTTGAAAATAAATATATTGTACAAAAGGGAAAAAAAAAAAGAAGGGGGGGGGTGGGGACCCCCCCCCCAACACTTACTTGATTGTTGGAATTTAGTGCCAAAGTCAAGACGAGTCAAATAAAATACAATATAAAACATATAAGAGCTCCAAAGTAATCACATGAAGTAAAGTAAAGTCGAGTCAAGTAAAATGACTTAATTATATAAAATAAATTTCAATTAATAACTCGAAGTAAAACAAATCAATTAAAATTACTTAACTACATTATAATAATAATAAATAAAAAAACCCTCCAAATGAGACCTCAAAGTAAAGCAAATTAAGTAAAAAACATGTAACTACAAAAACAGTCCAAAGTGATAGTGCATAAATTGAGTCAAATAATATAAGCTCCAAGTGATTACTCGAAACAAGGCAAGTCAAGTCGTGTAAAAGAACTTTACTATAAAAAATAAGTTCCAAATAATCCAAAGACAAACTAGTCAAATAAAAAAACTTAACTAAAAAAAGAGTTCAAAGTAATAACTCAACGTAAATAAAGTCAAAGTCAAGTAAAATAGCTCATAACAATAAGTATCAAGAAATAACTTGTACGGTGAATCAAGTAAAATTACTTTCATGAAGCAACATTTGTCATGTTCATAAAATAAACTCCAAGTTAGAGAGTCAAGTAAAATAAGCTTCAAGCAACGAATCAAATAAAAAGTCTCAAAAGAATCATCATCGTCCACTATCGTCACCCAAAAGAAACATATATCCATCTCAATGCAAAGCACTTACTTGATTGTTGGTATTTAGTGCCAACAGCAATAAGACCGAGTTCCAGTAGTTTTTCAACAATCCTCAAACAAAATGGATGTAATCTTTGCATCCTATTTCCACAATACAAATTTGTTCAAGAAATAAAAATTAGATGTAGAATATTGTATAACATTAATCAAATCAAATATAGTAAAATAAGGTCAAAAGAAAGCACTAATGACGTGCAAAAACCAATTAACTTTGAACAACATAACCATATAACTCAAAGTAGGTCAAGTCAAGTACAATTAACTCTTAATCATATAAAATAAATGTCAATTAATAACTCAAAATAAAATGATTCAAGTAAAATAAATAAGCTCACCAAATAACACAAGTCATGTAAAATAACATAACTACATAAAATAAGTTTAAAATGGGATAACTCGACGTAAGACGAGTTAAATAAAATAAAGTAACTACATAAACTATGTTCAAAATGATAAACACATGAGTTAAGGCAAGAAAACTATGTCCAAAAGAATCATCATCCACTAATGTTACTCAAAAGAAACATATGTTGAAAATAAATATATTGTACAAAAGGGGAAAAAAAAAGAAAAAGAAAAAAGTATTGCGGAACAACATTCAATTCCAGTTCCAGGGGATATAGGATTATGAGATGGTTTAAGACGAGTCAAATCAAGACGAGTCAAATAAAATACAATATAATAACAAAAAAGAGCTCCAAAGTAATCACATGAAGTAAAGTCGAGTAAAATGACTCTTAATTATATAAAATAAATTTTAAGTAATAACTCGAAGTAAAACAAATCAATTAAAATTACTTAACTACATTATAATAAAAAGAAAAAAAAAAACAACCCTCCAAATGAGAACTCGAAATAAAGCAAATCAAGTAAAAAACATGTAACAAAAACAGTCCAAAGTGATAGTGCATTGAGTCAAGTAATATAAGTTCCAAGTGATTACTCGAAACAAGGCAAGTCATGTCGGTAAAAGAACTTTACTTAAAAAATAAGAAATAATCCAAAATAATCCAAGTAAAATTTAAAGTAATAACTCAACGTAAATAGAGTCAAGTAAAATAGCTCATAACAATAAGTATCAAGAAATAACTTGTAAGATGAGTCAAGTAAAATTACTTTCATGAAGCAACATTTGTCATGTAAATTAACTTAACATAAAATAAACTCCAAGTTAGAGAGTCAAGTAAAATAAGCTTCAAGCAACAAATCAAATAAAAAGTCTCAAAAGAATCATCATCGTCCACAATTGTCAACTAAAAGAAACATATATGCATCTCAATGCAAAGCACTTACTTGATTGTTGGTATTTAGTGCCAACAGCACTAGATGGCTAAAATAAGAACAGCAAGTCTCCAGTAGTTTTTCAACAATCCTCCAACAAAATGGATGTAATCTTTGCATCCAATTTCCACAATACAGATTTGTTTAAGAAATAAAAATTAGATGCAGAATATTGTATAAAATTAATCAAAAATAGTAAAATAAGGTCAAAAGAAAGCACTAATGACGCACAATTAACTACATCAACTAAGTTCAAAGTAATAACTTAACCATATAACTCAAAGTAGGTCAAGTAAAGTACAATTAACTCTAAGTTCAAATTAATAAATCAAAGTAAAGCAATTCAAGTAACATAAATAAGCTCATGAAGCAACACAATTAAAATAAATAAGCTCACAAAATAACACAAGTCATGTTAAACACGACATAAGGTGAGTCAAATAAAATAAAGTAACTACATAAACTATGTTCAAAGTGATAAACACGTGAGTTGAGTCAAGAAACTATGTCCAAAAGAATCATCATCCACTAATGTTACTCAAAAGAAACATATGTTGAAATAAATATATGGACAAATGGGGAAAAAAGGAAAAAGTGCAGAGAGACATTCAATTTCTCCAATTCCAGTTCCGGAGGACAGAGGATTATGAGATGGTTTGAGGCAAAGCACTTACTTGATTGTTGGAATTTAGTGCCAACAGAACCAGATAGCAAAGCACTTTCAAAATGGATGTAATCTTCTTTGCATCCTATTTCCACAAATACCGATTTGCTCAAGAACTAAAAATTAGTATTCCCTTTGCATCCCATTTCCACAATACAAATTTGTTCAAGAAATAAAAATTAAATGTAGAATATTGTATAATATTAATCAAATCAAAAATAGTAAAATAAGAAAGAAAGCACTAATGACGTGCAAGCACAATTAACTTTGAACAACATAACCATATAACTCAAAGTAGGTCAAGTCAAGTACAATTAACTCTTAATCATATAAAATAAATGTCAATTAAAAACTCAAAATAAAGCAATTCAAGTAAAATAAATAAGCTCATTAAACAACACAAGTAAGTAAAATAAATAAGCTCACGAAATAATACAAATTATGTAAAATAACTTCATAAAATAAGTTCAAAGTGGGATAACTCGAGATAAGGCAAATCAAATAAAGTATCTACGTTACTATGTTCACACTGTGAGTCAGAGGCAAGAAACTATGTCCAAAAAAATCATCATCATCCACTAATGTTACTCAAAAAAAAACATATGTTGAAAATAAATATATTGTAACACTTACTTGATTGTTGGAATTTAGTGCCAAAGTCAAGACGAGTCAAATAAAATACAATATAACAACATAAAAGAGCTCCAAAGTAATCACATGAAGTAAAGTCGAGTCAAGTAAAATGACTCTTAATTATATAAAATAAATTTCAAGTAATAACTCGAAGTAAAACAAATCAATTAAAATTACTTAACTACATTATTATAATAAAATTAAAAAAAAAAACCCTCCAAATGAGACCTTGAAGTAAAGCAAATCAAGTAAAAAACATGTAACTACAAAAACAATCCAAAGTCATAGTGCATAAATTGAGTCAAGTAATATAATCTCCAAGTGATTACTCGAAACAAAGCAAGTCAAGTCGTGTAAAAGAACTTTACTATAAAAAATAAGTTCCAAATAATCCAAAGACAAACTAGTCAAGTAAAAAAACTTAAACCAAAAAAAAAAAAAAGTTCAAAGTAATAACTCAACGTAAATAGAGTCAAGTAAAATAGTTCATAACAATAAGTATCAAGAAATAACTTGTAAGGTGAGTCAAGTAAAATAACTTTCATGAAGCAACATTTGTCATGTACATAAAATAAACTCCAAGTTGGAGAGTAATAAGCTTCAAGCAACAAATCAAATAAAAAGTCCCAAAAGAATCATCATCGTCCACTATTGTCACCCAAAAGAAACATATATCCATCTCAATGCAAAGCACTTACTTGATTGTTGGTATTTAGTGCCAACAACACTAGATGGCTAAAATAAGACCAGCGAGTCTCCAGTAGTTTTTCAACAATTCTCCAACAAAATGGATGTAATTTTGCATCCAATTTCCACAATACAGATTTGTTCAAGAAATAAAAATTAGATGCAGAATATTGTATAAAATTAATCAAAAAAAGTAAAACAAGGTCAAAAGAAAGCACTAATGACGCACAATTAACTACATAAACTAAGTTCAAAGTAATAACTTAACCATATAACTCAAAGTAGGTCAAGTAAAGTATAATTAACTCTAAGTTCAAATTAATAACTCAAAGTAAAGTGATTCAAGTCACATAAATAAGCTCATGAAGCAACACAATTAAAATAAATAAGCTCACGAAATAACACAAGTCATGTTAAACACGACATAAGGTGAGTCAAATAAAATAAAGTAACTATATAAACTATGTTCAAAGTGATAAACAAGTGAGTTGAGTCAAGAAACTATGTCCAAAAGAATCATCATTATCCACTAATGTTACTCAAAAGAAACATGTTGAAAATAAATATACTGGACAAATGGAAAAAAAATGGAAAAAGTGTGGAGAGAAATTCAATTTCTCCAATTCCAGTTCGAAAGGACAGAGGATTATGAGATGGTTTGAGACAAAGCACTTACTTGATTGTTGGAATTTAGTGCCAACAGAACCAGATATCAAAGCACTTTCAAAATGGATGTAATCTTCTTTGCATCCTATTTCCACAAATACAGATTTGCTCAAGAACTAAAAATTAGTATTCCCTTTGCATCCTATTTCCACAATACAAATTTGTTCAAGAAATAAAAATTAAATGTAGAATATTGTATAACATTAATCAAATCAAAAATAGTAAAATAAGATCAAAAGAAAGCACTAATGACGTGCAAGCACAATTAACTTTGAACAACATAATCATATAACTCAAAGTAGGTCAAGTCAAGTACAATTAACTCTTAATCATATAAAGTAAATGTCAATTAAAAACTCAAAATAAAGTGATTCAAGTAAAATAAATAAGCTCATGAAACAACACAAGTAAGTAAAATAAATAAGCTCACGAAATAATACAAATCATGTAAAATAACTTCATAAAATAAGTTCAAAGTGAGATAACTCAACATAAGGCATCAAATAAAATAAAGTAACTACATAAACTTAAACTATGTTCAAAGTGATAAACACGTGAGTTAGAGGCAAGAAACTATGTCCAAAAAATCATCATCATCAACTAATGTTACTCAAAACAAACATATGTTGAAAATAAATATATTGGACAAAAGGGGAAAAAAAGAGGAAAAAGTATTGCGGAGAGACATTCACATAGGATTATGAGATGATTTAAGGCAAAGCACTTACTTAATTGCTGGAATTTAGTGCCAAAGTCAGTCAAAGTCAGACGAGTCGAGTAAAATACTTTATAACAACATAAAAGAGCTTCAAAGTAATCACATGAAGTAAAATCGAGACAAGAAAAAACAAGAAAAATGACTCTTAATTATATAAAATAAATTCAAAGTAATAATTCAAAGTAAAACGAATCAATTAAAATTACTTACTACATTTAAAAAAAAAAAAAAAAACCTCCAAGTAACTCGAAGTCGAAGTAAAGCAAATCAAGTAAAACACATGTAACTACAAAAGCAATCCAAAGTGAGAGTGCATAAATTGAGTCAAATAATATAAGCTCCAAATGATTACTCAAAACAAGACAAGTTAAATCGAGTAAAAGAACTTTACTTTAAAAAATAAGTTCCAAGCAAATCAAGTAAAAAACATATAACTACAAAAACAATCCAAAGTGATAGTGCATAAATTGAGTCAAATAATATAAGCTCCAAATGATTACTCGAAACAAGACAAATTAAGTCGAAATTTACTTAATCAAAGACAAACTAGTCAAGTAAAATAACTTAACTAAAAAAAAATTCTAAATAATAACTCAACATAAATCAAGTCAAGTAAAATAGCTCATAACAATAAGTTTCAAGAAATAACTCGTAAGGTGAGTCAAGTAAAGTTACTTTTGTGAAGCAACATTTGTCATGCAAATTAACTTAAGTACAAAAATAAACTCCAAGTTGGAGAGTTAAGTCATAATCTAAATTCAAAGTGATAACTTAACCATATAACTCAAAAGTAGATCAAAGACAAGTACAATTAACTCTTAACCAAGTTCCAATTAATAACTCAAAGTTACGCGATTCAAGTAAAATAATTGTCATGTAAACTAACTTAACTACATAAAAATAAAATAAGTTCAAAGTAGAAGTGAGATAACCCGAAATAAGGCGAGTCAAATAAAATAAAGTATCTACATGAACTATGTTCAAAGTGATAAACACTTGAGTTGAATCAAGTAAAATAAACATATAAACATATAGGTTTTTTTTTCGAGGAAATATAAACACATAGTTCAGTCAAGTAAAATGAACTTCAAGTAAAAAATCAAATAAAAAGTCCCAAAAGAATCATCATCGTCCACTATTGTCACGCAAAAGAAACATATATCCATCTCAATTCTCAATGCAAAGCACTTACTTGATTGTTGGAATTCAGTGCCAACAACACCAGATGGCTAAAGTAAAACCAACGAGTCTCCTGTATCCTCCAACAAAATGGATGTAATCTTTGCATCCTATTTCCACAAATACAGATCTGTCCAAGAAATAAAAATTAGATGTAGAATAGTGTATAAAATTAATCAAATCAAAAATAGCAAAATAAGGTCAAAAGAAATAGTTTTAATCGGTTCTAACAAATCCTCTCCTATTTATCGGAATTTCTCAGACTGTCCAGTAAAATAAGGTTAAAAGAAAGCATGCAAGTCATTAGTGCAAGGAACACGGAACTAAGAAGTAAACAAATGATTAAGAATCCAAAAGATTAATAAGAAAATACTCAAAATATATCTGCGCTGCCCCATCCATCATCATGCAACAACATCCATATCTGCATTTGCAATAAAACAAGCATCAATGCCAATGCTTGATAACAGGACACTGGCATGATTCTATGAATAATAATACTAATAATAAATCCTAATCAATCTTTTAAATACTAATAATCCACAAATCAATGTATGCTTTTTATGAATATATATATATATATATATAAGCAGTTTACTATTTCTTGTATCATTTCTATTAGATTGAAATATCTTCCGGATAGTATTATTTCAAAACAACATTAGGCAGTGTTATTCTCAGAAAATAATATAATTTATTATTATTATTATTATTGAAATACCAAAATAAAATAAAATTTTGAAGAAAAAAAATAAAAATGTCAAAAACAGCTTAATTCAAAGAGAGAAAATGATGATTTTAATTTAATAGAATAATAAAAAAAAGTTTTAATGGATATAAAATAATGAATTTAACATTAAAAAATACATTATTTAGAAATAATAGAAAACTTGAAAAGAAAATTTTAAGATTAATAGTGGATTTGTACTTAAAAATTTAGGACTTTTGTAAAGTTAACCTCAAACTTAAAATTTTTCTCTAGTCCATAACATATTTATTTTTCGATAAACTAGGCCATTTTTTTCCAAAATCATGCCAAAAATGTGAATATTGCAACACATATGTTTTAGTCATAATACTTTTCGGACGATGAATACTTCATCAATGGTTTGTTTCTGTCCGATCATATGTGTGAATTTGGCATGTTTCGGGAAAAAATAGATGTAATTTACCAAATTCTAAATATGTTAAAGGGACGTAAGAAATTAAAAAATTAAGTTTAGGGCAAATGTTACAAAAGACCTAAATGTATAAGACTAAATCAACTAACAAATAAAAAATAATAATAATATTACTATAAATGTCAAAAACAGTTCAATTCAAAAAAAAAATATAGTTTGAGAGTTAATATTAAAAAATACATAATTTTTTTTTTTTTGATTACATGGGGGAGGGGGGGGTGAACCACGGGTGACCGAGGAGTTGGGGGGGGGGCCTTCCGCCCCCGCCAACCTTAGCCAACAAAAAATACATAATTTAGAAATAATAGAAAACTTGAAAAGAAAATTTTAAGATTATTAGTGGATTTGGTACTAAATATTTAGGACTTTTGTAAAGTTAACCTCAAACTTAACATTTTTCTTTAGTCCGTAACATATTTATTTTTCGATAAACTAAGCCATTTTTTCCCAAAATCATGTATTGCAACATATGTTTTAATCATAACACTTTTCGGACGATGAATACTTCATCAATGGTTTGTTTCTATCCGATCATATGTGTGAATTTGGCATGTTTAGGGCAAAAATAGACATAATTTACCAAATTCTAAATATGTTAAAAGGACCTAAGAAATTAAAAATTAAATTTGGAGCAAATGTTACTAAAGACCTAATTATTTAAGACTAAACAACTAATAATAAAAAAATAATAATATTACTAAAATATTAAAAAAAATAGTTTATTTGAAAAAGATTAAATAAAATAATAATTAAAAAAAATTTTAAAAAAAAAATTTGGGAGGTATAATGAAGTGATGAGTTTAATATTAAAAAAATATATAGTTTAAAAATAATATAACTTTTTTATTATTCTTGAAATAAAAATTGAAGAAAAAATTAAAAATTTCTGAAACAGTCCAAATAAAAGAGAGAAAATGAGTTTTTTTTTTTTTTTTTAAAAAAAAAAAAAATGTGTCAAACTAGGAGGAGTTGAAAAATGAGGGTTTTTTTAAAAAAAAAAAAATGATGAGATTTTTAATTTGAAATTAGAAAGTCAAAACCAACTTGGAAAAAGACTTTGGACTTCAAAATGACAGCTATTTAACAAAATGACTACCATAATAAAATCAGTATTTAGATTCTTCAGCAAGATAACAAACAACCATATATTGAAAACAAACAAAAGAAACAGCAAGATAACATAAGCAAACCATAAACTACCAAAAGAAACAGCTCTATGTTTACCCAAAAGAAACATATATTGAAAACAAATAGGAAAGGCAAAAAGAAAAAAAAAAGAGCATCAGAGGAAGACATTGACTTGATTATGAAGAGAAATTACTTACTTGATTTTTTGAATTTTGAACCAGTTACTTACTTGATTGTCGGAATTTTGAACCAACATTACCAGATGGAATGACAGTAAAAGCCACGCTCCTTTCCTCACAGTAGTTTTTCAGAGATAATCTTCAAATAAAATGGATGCAGTCTTTGCATCCTATATTTCCACCAAGACAGAATCTGTGCCAAAAAAAAAAGGTATATTTATTTAAACTGATATCAGGAAGAAGACTAGAATAAATAATTAATTACTGAAATTGTTTCCAAAGAGCATAATGAAAAAGATACAAAACAGAAACCATAAACCCTAGTAAAATACATAAACTTTTTATCAAATAAACAGTTTCCTGTTTTCCCTCATTACCAGTAAATCCATTCAATTAGTTTATGGTAAACAAATTCTCTTTATCAATAAAAGATTATTTCAGTTTTAACAAGCAGATACGAATTCTTGGATTCTTGAATTCTTGAATTGATGTCAAGAAATCTTTGTGGCTTTTTTTTTTATTTTATAACTAAAGCCAAAAAAAAAAAGACGAGAGAAAAAGGAAGATCAACCGAACTAGCAGAACGAGTAATTACTGAAAAGATACAAAGAAATCAATCTCCCATTTCTTTGAGAAGTGATGAAATCACATAAACCCAGAATAAAGAAAAAGATACAAACCAGAAACCATAAACCCAGTAAAAATCCTAACTGTTTTTAGCAAAGAAACAGAATCCTCTCTTACCCCATTACTAGTAAATCCATTCAATTAGTTTATAATAAAGATAGCTTTTCATTATTAAGAAAAGATCATTTCAGTTTATCAAGCACATATAGATTCTTGGATTCTTGAAGAATTGGTTTTTATTACAATTAAAGAAAAAGAAACTAAAGAAAAGAGAAAAAGGAAGGGAAAGTGGGTTAGTAGAGCTTACACGGTGAAGAGAAGATACAAACGATCATCTAAGAAGATCGGCCGAATCAAACTTCAATAAATCCTCGCCGGACAATGAATTGCAGAAAACATTCAAAGAAATCAAACCCCCACCCAAACGGAATGCAGAGAAAAAAGAGAGAAAGAAAAGAACGAAATGGAAAGAAAAAAAGAGGGAAAGAAAATGGAAACCTTAATTTAGGGTTAGTCTCTTAAGGGGTAGTTATATAAGCACACACGACACTCTCTTTCTGTCTCTAACATCCAGCCTGTCCTTTTTTCTTTTTTTCCAAGAAAATGATTTTTTTGTAAAAATACCAAAAATTTAAAAAAAAAAAAAAAAAAAAAAAAAAAAAAAAAAAAAAAAAAAAAACGCATAAAACTTTTGTTTTCTCAAAAAAACAAAAAAACCCCCCTCTATTTATAGAAAAAAAAAAAAAAAAAAAAATATATACATATACATACAAATATGAATGTATATATATCTTTCCATTATTTATATGAAGATAGTGGATGTATCTTTTCATTATTAATATGAAGATAGTGGAGGTATCTTTCCATTATTTATATGAAGATAGTGGAGGTATCTTTCCATTATTTATATGAAGATAGTGGAGGTATCTTTCCATTATTTATATGAAGATAGTGGAAATATGGACATACAAATATTCATAAAACTCCCCCTTTTTTTGATGTCCATTGTATAAGGAATATGCCTCATTAAAACCTTACTAGAGAAAAAACCCAATGGGAAAAAACCCCTAGTGAAGGAAAAAGAGTACATCGTTCCCTTGTACACTCCCCCGATCATTACATAATATCTTTCAACCGACGCATTCCAATATTACGAAACCAATCTTTCAAATATTGAAGTCGGTAATGCCTTTGTGAACAAATCGCCAAATTGTTACTTGAACGAATCAGTTGTACATCAATATCACCATTTTTCCAAGAACATGCGTGAAGAAGAATTTTGGTGAAATATGTTTTGTACGATCTTGTTTGATATACCCCTCCTGTAATTGAGCTATACATGCAAGTGTTATCTTCATAAATTATTGTCGGAGATTCTTTGCACGAAGATAAACCACATGTCTCTCGGATGTGTTGAGACATGGATCTTAACCACACACATTCACGACTTGCTTCATGAATTGCTATAATCTCTCCGCATGATTTGAAGATGTAGCAGCTAGTGTCTGTTTTGTAGAACGCCATGAAATAGCAGTTCCTCCACATGTAAAAACATAGCCTGTTTGAGATTTTGCTTTATGTGGATCGGATAAGTAACCAGCATCAGCATAACCAACAAGTTGTGGTTTAGTACTATTGATATATAATAATCTCATATCAATTGTACCTTGGAGGTATCGAAAGACATGTTTAATTACATTCTAATGTCTTCTAGTTGGACATGAACTAAACCTTGCTAATAAATTAACAAGCAAAAGCTATATCAGGTCTTGTATTGTTAGCAAGATACATTAGTGCACCTATTGCACTAAGATATGGTACTTCAGGACCAAGAACTTCTTCATTATCCTCACAAGGTCGAAAAATGTCCTTTTTCACATCAAGTGATCGAACAACCATTGGGGTACTCAATGGATGTGCTTTGTCCATGTAAAATGTTTTAAGGACTTTTTCAAGATAATTTGATTGATGAGCAAAAATCCCACTTTCATCTTTCAAGTGCTCAATCGCAAGTCGAGACAAAATTTTGTTTTTCCGAGATCTTTCATCTCAAATTCTTTCTTCAAAGAATCCACTCTTTTTAAAATTTCTTCAGGAGTTCCAATAATATTTAAATCATCAACATAGACAACAATTATAGCAAATCCTAAATTTTCTTTTTTTAATAAATACACATGGACAAATTTGGTTATTTTGATAACCTTCTTTCAATAAATATTTTTTTTTTTTTTTTTGGTAAGTTATATTCACTAAGACGATTGTACCACATTCTTCCAGACTGTTTTAAACCATACAAAGATCTTTGTAATTTTATTGAATATAACTCTCGAGAATTTGATTTATATGTTTTAGGCATTCTAAATCCTTCAGGGATTTTCATATAGATATCACTATCAAGTGAGCCATATAAATAGGCCGTAACTACATCCATCGACGCATATCAAGTTTCTCATTATTGCCAGGACTAAGGAGATAACGAAAAGTAATTGCATCCACCACAGGGGAATAAGTGACCTCATAATCAATTCCCGGTCTTTGAGAAAAACCTTGTGCAACAAGGCGTGCTTTATATCTCACAATTTCATTTTTCTCATTTCTTTTCCGCACAAATACCCATTTATACCCTACAGGTTTAACATCTTCAGGTGTCCGGATTATGGATCCAAAAACTTCACGTTTTGCAAGTGAGTTTAATTCTTCTTGAATTGCATCTTTCCATTTCAACCAATCACTTCTAAGTCTACATTCATCAACGGATGTAGGATCATTATAATCATTTTTATTCATAATAGTTGATGCTACATTATACACAAAAACACTATCGATAGTTATTTCTTCTCGGTTCAATCGTTTCCCGTTGAGACATAATTTATTGAGATCTCATCATTCTCTATTTTTCCAATATTTTCAGCTTCTTCAGGTACGAACTTCTTTCGGATTTCTTTCATTTTTTATGTCTCTTGATTCTTCTAGAGTATCAATCCCGGCTCATTATTAACATTTGCTCCCTTCCTTTTACGAGGATTTTTATCTTTTGAACCAATTGGTCTACCACGTTTCGACGTGCTATAGACTCATTTGCTATTTCATTTACTGATTTTCCTATTGGGATTTCAATCCGTATAGGAGCATTTTCAGCCGGTATATGTGACTTAGTCACTCTCTTTAGGTCGGTAAATGCATCTGGCGGTTGATTTGCTATACTTTGCAAGTGTATTATCTTTTGAACTTCGAGTTCACATTGATTTGTACGAGTATCAAGATGTTGCAAAGTATTCCATGTAATATTTTTACCAGGCTATTTTTCTTTTTCTCCCCCTAATCCGGGAACATTGATTCATCAAAATGACAATCGGCAAATCGTGCCCAAAAAAGATCTCCCGTCATAGGTTCAAGATATTTTATAATAGAAGGAGAATCAAAACCAACATATATTCCCAATCTTCTTTGAGGTCCCATTTTTGTGCGTTGTGGTGCAGCTATAGGAACATATACCGCACATCCAAAAATTCTAAAATGGGAAATATTTGGCTCCCGACCATAAGCCAATTGTAATGGGGAATATTTATGATTACTTGTTGGTCTAACACGTACAAGTGCTGCTGCATGCAAAATTGCATGTCCCCCCAAGTGAAAACAGTAGTTTAGTTCTCATAAGTATAGGTCTAGCTATCAATTGAAGTCTTTTAATAAATGACTCAGCTAACCCATTTTGTGTGTGAACATGAGCTACAAGATGTTCAACACTTATACCAATTGACTGACAATAATCATTGAAAGCCCGAGATGAAAATTCACCAAAGCATTATCCAGACGTATTGATTTAATTGTATAATCTGGAAATTGTGCTCGTCGTCTAATAATCCGAGCAAGTAATCTCGCAAACGCCAAGTTCCGAGTTGATAATAAACTTACATGAGACCATCTACTAGATGCGTCTATTAGAACCATAAAATATCGAAATGGTCCACATGAAGGGTGGATTGGTCCACATATATCACCATGAATTCTTTCTAAAAATGTTGGAGATTCAATTCCAACTTTAACTGGTTATGACTTAATAATCAATTTTCCTTGAGAACAAGGAGCACAAGAAAATTCTTTTGATTGAAAAATCTTAAGGTTTTTCAATGAGTGCCCATGCGAATTTTCAATAATTTTTCGCATTATACTTGAACCAGGATGACCTAACCGATCATGCCAAATAGTAAATGTTTTTGAATCAATAAACTTCTGGTTTATTGAATGTATTTCAATTGCATTTATTCTTGTGTAGTACAAGCCAGAAGAAAACATATTTAATTTTTCCAATACTATTTTCTTACCCGAAACAATGCTTGTAATATGAAGGTACTCATCATTTCCTTCATTTATAGTCTCCACATGATATCCGTTAAGACGAATATCTTTAAAACTTAATAAATTTCTTTGAGACTTTGATGAGAATAAAGCATTGTTTATATTCAACTTTGTTTCATTGGGTAACATTAGAATTGCTCTTCCGGAGCCTTCAATTATTCTTGTACTACCCGAAATTGTAGTAACATATGCATCACTCATCTTTAGTGCAATGAAATATTTTTTATTTTGAAGAATAGTATGAGTAGTTGCACTATCAGCAAGACATATATCTTCATCCATATTCTTCAAAAAATGTAAAAATAAAAAAATATTATAATTAAAGAATAAGAAGATAAATGAAAACACAAGGAATAATAATAATAATAACAATAGCAAAATCATGTTAAATATATTTTATAAAGCAATCATATAAAGAAAATTTGGCCCCGTTGGTGGTAAACTTTTCATGGTAAATAATATTATAGAATATATATATATATATATATATATATATATATATATATATATAGATTCTACCATTTGTTTATTTCTAAACCAACAACCCCATCTTTTTCATTACACATTGTATGTCTCTAATAAGTATAATACATATTACTTTAGATTCTTTTAGTCTCTAATAAATATAATACATGTTACTTTAAATTCTTTTAGTCTCTAATAAATATAATACATGTTACTTTAAATTCTTTTAATCTCTAATAAATATAATACATGTTACTTTAAATTTTTTTAGTCTCTAATAAATATAATACATGTTACTTTAAAGTCTTTTAATCTCTAATAAATATAATACATGTTACTTTAAATTCTTTTAAGAGCAAGTTGTATATATATTAAGTATATATATGTTATTCATGTTATATTTTAGACTATGTGAAATTTAAAAAATGAACAAAAGTACAACTCATGAAAATAACAACAATTATTCTTGAAATGTAAACAACAATACTTGAAAAACAAATCATACTAGGCCAAACGGATTTATATATTCTCCGTCACTCGGAATATCAGTATTTTATTGCGGATCAAAAAAATCGACACATCTAAGTGTGTAGTATCGATAGGATCATTGTCAAGATCATCAAAGAAACTTGCAAAATTTGTTTCCACACCTTTTCCTTTTTCTTTCGGTGAAGCTTGATAAAGATCAATAAGGTGCTTTGCAGTACGACAAGTTCTTGACCAATGTCCTTTCATCCCATAACGAAAACATGAAGTTTCATAATTTTTAATAATTTTTTTATGTGCACTTGTGTCTTCTTGTTTGTCCTCTTTATTATTCCATTTTTGGTGGAAAGTAGACACATATTTATTATTACGACCAGCCACGTCCCACGCCCCGTCGACCGTAACCACGACCTCGTCCTCTTCCATTATTATTCATCATAGTCACATTCACTTCCGGGGAATGGAACAGAGCCGATGGGGACGAGTTTCATGATTTTTTAACAATAACTCGTTATTTTGTTCAGCCACAAGAAGGCATGAGATTAACCGTGAGTATTTTGTAAAACCTTTTTCTCGATATTACTGCTGCAGAGCACATTCGATGCATGAAAAGTAGAGAAAGTTTTCTCTAACATATCATTGTCATTTACATCTTCTCCACATAGTTTTAGTTTAGAACTTATACGGAACATAGCGGAGTTATACTCACTAACTGATTTAAAATCTTGCAAACGCAAATGCAACCATTCATAACGAGCCTTTGGAAGAATAATAGTTTTTTGATGGTCATACCTTTCCTTTAGATTTTTCCAAAGAACAAGTGGATCTTTTATCGTTAGGTATTCGGACTTTAGTCCTTCATGAAGATGGTGACGAAGGAATATCATCGCCTTTGCGCGATTTTGCATTGATGCAATATTTCCTTCTGTTATGGTGTCTCCAAGACCCATAGCATCAAGATGAATTTCAGCATCTAGTATCCATGACAAATAGTTCTTTCCGGAAATATCAAGAGCAACAAATTCGAGTTTTGAGAGATTCGACATGATAGAGAATAACGTACCTTGATAGAAAATATCACAAAACAATTCTCTCCCGAAGAGCAAACTCGTGTTGATAACGTGTTGTAAAATTACTATAATTATAACATAATAAGACAAGAACAATATGAATCAAAATAGCATAAAACTTGTATATTACTTGTTGTTCTCTCTAAAACATACAAAATTACCCTCCCTTATTTATAGGGATAACATATATGTAACATATATACACATATACATACAAATATGAATGTATATATATCTTTCTCTAAAATTTCTCTAAAATCTTAAAATTTTTATGAATATTTGTATGTCCATATTTCCACTATCTTCATATAAATAATGGAAAGATACCTCCACTATCTTCATATAAATCATTTTTTTAAGGAAACATTTTCAAATTTAATTGGCAATCAATTCAAAACTTTAAAAAAAAAAAAAAAATATTATTATTATAACTTTAAATTCCTATTAAAAGAATATAATAAATGGGACTATATTTTTTTTTAGCCCAACAATATTAATAAATTATTCACAACGTTAAACAAAATATATATATATATATATATATATATATATATATATATATATATTGGAGGTTTAAGAATAAAATAAGTAAAAAAAAATTAACACATATAAATTGGACTGCTTTATGTTCGTCATATGCTTTCATTTTAGGAGTTACTTTGACGTTTTCACTCATAGATTTTTTTGAGATTAGTCACCAAACCTTATTCTATTCTAGTGTTATGGTAAAATTCAAATCAAAATTAAATTTTAAAATATCAAGAACTCCAAAAGTGTTTTTTCCCGATTAGTCACCGAGCCCTATTCTATTCTAGTGTCATGGGTAAAATTCAAATCAAGATTAAATTTTAAAATATCAAGAACTCTAAAGTGTTTTTTCCCGAACTAGTCACCGACCCCTATTCTATTTTAGTATAATGGTAAAATTCAAATCAAGATTAAATTTTAGAATATCAAGAACTCCAAAATGCATAAAAAGGCCTTAAATAAAATAAATGAAATGAAATTTTATTTTTCCTTTATGTTTTACATTCTTTTCATCCGAACGTCTCTCTTGAGCAACTTCTATAGCATAAGCCTTAATCATCTCTTCACTCTATATTTTTTGCCTATTATTTCGTAAGGCTTGTTCAAGAACACAAATTTCTGGATTTCGAACTTTCAGCAAAAGAAAAAATGAAAAATTGATGTCTTCATTCTTACTTGTATCCTTCATTCGTGGTAGGTTTCCGAATAATGGCCGCCTCCGATGTTTCCTTTTTCTACTGTCTACTTGTGTGCTTATGTGCTGCTGCACCATTGTTGCTAACAAGAAGGAGATGATCACCGTCCCCGATTACTTCGTGATCTTCAACCAGAGCTCCTTCTTTAGTTAGAACTTGGGTGGGATGAAATCCAAATCTCTTGGAACCAATATCAAGTAGTTCTTGGATGGAGTCCGGCAATGGGACAAGAATTTCAATCGTATTCCCATGTTCCGGACAGCTAATGACAACTTGAGCACGATTTGGCAGATTCATAGAACTAAATGATGATCGAGGAATGCCATCAAAAACATTTTGCGGCGGCGGTGATTCGGTTATGTTATTGTAACCGGAAAATGATCCTCTGGTGTTGGAAATTCTCGATTTTCTAATTCTCTTGGATCTTCTACAAATTGATTTTTTTGATTATTCGGTTTCGCTTTCCCTATCTTGAAGAACAACGGAAGCAGCTGTAGCATCGACTTGAGAAGAGAATTCAGGATCCACCAAATAATTCCTCTTTCTCTGCTGCTTTTCTTTGAACCTTTTCCCTTTACACATTATTAGGCCTCCTCTGTTCCTAATTTCAATTTCTTCTTCTTCTTCTTCCAAGTTCCACCTCGTCCTCCTCCTCCGATGAGGATGACGATGGCAGAGATTCCATTTCTTCGCTAAGTTGATGATCATTCTTCACTTCTTCTTCATATCCATCTTCTTCTTCTTCGAATTGATATTAAATCTTTGGCTTTAAAGGTACATGTGGAATCTTCATGTGAGATCTCATGTGGCCACCAAGAGCTCTTCCATTAGCGAAATTCCTCAAGCACAGGTTAAGCTTGTACTTCTCCATAACCAAGAAGAAGAAGAAAACTCACAAATCTCTCTATAATCTCTGTTGGGGACATGGTTCAAAGTCTTGGTCACCGTCTCGGAAGCCACTGGTCCATATCTATATCGGTCAATATTAGTGACTCGGTCATCGTATCGGACAATACAGAATTTATTATATTTAATAAAAAAAAATTATATATAATTTTAAAATATAATATAAAATTCATAAACAATAATAATTAATCATAATTTTAATATAAATAATAATTATTTTTTTAGTAATTGACCCATTAGAATTTTTTTTTTTTTTTTTGGTAATTGGCAAATTATAATTACCTAGTGTAGTGTTATAAAGATTTTAAATCAAAGAATTTCTTAAAAAATATATAAAGTAATAACACATTTGAATGCCTAATTATAAATTTTTTTTAAAAAATTATATTTTAAATTTAAAAAATATTATATTCATGCATTTTATTTGTAAATTCTCAAATCAAATATTGTCCGATTCTAATTATTATTTTCTTTAGTAATTGAGTCATTCAAAAAAAAATTTCTTTTTTAAGTAACAACAAATTATAATTACATAGTGTTATAAAGAACTTCTAAAATAAAGACTTTTAAATGAAAGAATTTCTTAAAATATTATAACTTTTAGAAAAATAATAATAAAATAATTTTTATTTATGAGATGATAATAAAAAATTTAAATTGTTTTTTTAGAGTAAAAATTTAAATTGTTATTAAATATAATACTAATATCATTTATATTTAAAATTAAAATAATAATATTTTTTTAATTATGATTATAATATACATAATATAATATATATATTGATACCCTCGAAAATTGAGTTTTTTTCCAAAATGACCATACTTTTTGAAATCACTCAGTGTTTGACTCTGTTTTTTTAAACTATTTCTCAATCTAACTTTGATTCATTTTGTGAATGAGTCATTCGGGGTCTCACTGACAAAAAAAAATAAAATTCTCTCTCCTAATTTTTTCCTTTCCTCTCCTTCTCTCTCATCCTCTTTTCGTTTACAATTCACGTCAGTTTCTTCTTTTTTTTTTTTCCAACTGTAATATATATATATATATATTTTAATACTATGACTTATTTTGGGAATGAGTCATAGTTCTAAAATTTCATATCCCCTATTAAACTCAAAATGAACTTCACTTTCTCTCCAAAATTTCTCTCTCCAAAATTTCTCTCCCCAAAATTTCTCTCCAAAATTTCTCTCCAAATTTGTTCTCTCAAGATGATCTATCCAAGGAATTTCAACCACATATTATAACTATAACTAACAAATCTTAATATTTTATTTAATTACGTAATATATATCATCTCTTTATATGACTTATTTTAATATTTTTTTAGGGTTTATGACTCAAGTTGGGCAAATCTTGACTTTTATTGTATTGAAAATATGAATTTGTCTTGTACATATCAATTATTTATGGTTGATTGTATTATATTTATATTTTTATGTAGTGATTTATTTAGGGTTTTGAGTTTTTTATTTGTGTATTTAATTACATAATATATATCATCTCTTTATATGACTTATTTTAATTTTTTTTTTTGGTTTATGACTCAAGTTGGGCAAATCTTGACTTTTATTGTATTTTTAATGAATTTTTCTTGTACATATCAATTATTTATGGTTGATTGTATTATATTTAGATTTTTAAGTGGTGATTTCTTTAGGTTTATAGTTTTTTATTTGTGTTTATAAAGAAACATTATATATGGAAATTTTTAATATATTGATTTTTTTTTGTAATTTTTAGATGGCATTGTTGGAGCAACCAATTAGACTAAATTTCTTTTGGGATTCTAGTATTCTTTACGATGGAAATGGAAATCCATATTTTGAAGGGCCAGCAAAAAAATCATGGGTGTTTAGGAGACAAGTGTCTTATTCTGATATTGTTCAAAAGGTTTGCAACTATAGAGGTATTGATATGACAACAACGAACTTAAAGTTCATACTACGCTTTTCGGGTGTTGTAAGAGGCTGTTCATTTGTCCAATACAGTGCCATTGAGGTCACAGATGAGGAAGATATGGAACATATTTGGTCAATACCAAGTGACTTCAAGATTGTGGGTGTTAGTGTTTTGGTTCAAGAAGTTCACATCGATCCTCCTTCTTCACCAATAATTCATGGATCTCCAACACATGTGGTGCAATCAAATATGATGCAAAACAATACATGTGTTGACAATGATTTCACATTTCCAATTCCGACCAACTTGTCAAATCCAAACAATGTTTCATTCAATCCATATGCTACACGGGCGAATGAGATAGCTTCTTCGACTAGTAGTAACGCATGTTCAACCGCAATGGGGGCATCAAATGCTTCAAGATCATATCAAGCAACGGAGAATGAAACGACACATATAAATTTGAATGTAAATCCCATGACATCTCAACAATCAACAGATGATGATCCCACATTTATGGATTGTTTAGGGGCAACTTCGGATTTTGATGGGGAATCGGCTAGCGATGGACCAAATGATGATGGATGTGATTTAGACAATGAAGACAACCAGAATAATGCTAATCCACAATGTTCAAATTCTACTTCATCATTTCATTCATATCCATGTTATAGTGATATGGGTTCTGGTGAACCTTTGCGTGAAGACATTGAAGGGGAACATATTAATATACATAGATGGTCCGAAAATGATAAGGAGTTGAGATTGGGAATGAGATTTACTGATAAGGCTCAAGTCCTTTATGTTGTAAGAATGTGGCACATACAACAAGGTCGAGAATTTACCGTTATCAAAAGTAAGAGTACCATGTGGACAGCTGAATGCAAGAACAAGACTACACAAAATCCATGCAGTTGGTATATTCGAGTCATTTGGAAACAATCATTCAATTAGTGGCAGATTTCAGTTTTAAATCATGATCACACGTGTATCATGCGAGTTGTGAATAATAACCACATAAATTTGACACATAACTATATTGCAAGAAACATCCTACATCTCATAAGGAATGACCCAGAGACTCATGTGAGTGTTATCCGAAAAGAAGTGCACAACGTATTCCAATGTAATTGTTTTTACAAGAAAGGATGGCACGCGAGGAAAGCTGCGATTGAAATGTTGTTCGGGAGTTGGGAAGACACTTTCAAAGTATTATCGAAGTATATGCGTGCCTTACAAGATGCAAATCCAGACACAATCTTACATTGGAAACACCATCAATCCAGTCTTGAAAATGATAAGGTATTTAACTATATGTTTC